>JAXGGA010023428.1:0-13487 GCA_038373865.1 Uloborus plumipes | reverse complement strand
TGGGCTCTTTGCCCCCCCCCACCCCCACCCCTGGAAAAACTTGAAATGACGGTCCTGCCCGAAGGTGCCATTTGGTTCCATGTGGCACCCTATTTTTGCCCCATGGCACCCCAAAAGTACTACTGGGAGCGAAATTGCACCTTCAAGGGTTCCATGGGGATAACTAATAAAATGTGCTTGAACGTAGTGGAAATGCTCCGGCAATGGTCCTTACAGAAAGGTTTGAGAGTGAGTGCAGTGTTAAAACTACAGGTTGCACAAGGCACCTTTAAGTGTGAAACGTTGTAGCACCAGCGGTAGCCCCTAAAGAGTGACTCCCCATGACACCTTTGGGCTGCCATAAGGCACTAATACAGTGTAATACAGTGTTTGTGTAACGTAAGTTACTGTTTTATTTTTGGCTGCTAAATTTTGTAAAATTTAAATGCATCAAAGATTTTTGCATTTTAATGTCGCTTTTCATTGCCATTTTCATATATCACATTATTTGTTTCCACAGAGGTGCTAAATGACAAAGAATTGGTCAAAGATGTAACGTAAATTACCATGGAATGTCCCACAGGACAGATTTATGGCACAGAGAGGAATAACATCCATGGGCAAGGCGGGACTCGAATCCGTGACCACTTGCTTACGAGGAGAGTACTCTACCTCTAGGCCCACGTGGCCCCCTCCAAATTATTTTAAAGATTTAAAATAAAATTGGAGCAAAATTTTCTATGCCTCCCCTCCTCCTCCACTCACATATTGAAACATTTATATTCAATGCCACTGAAATGAATCTTTATCATGTTTAACTAAAATATATAACATCTAATCAGCATCAAATAGTACGCATGCTTAAGTTTTTAAAATAAATGAGGTCCTCTTGATCTCTCAAAGTACTGAGTGACGTTGTATGCTAATCCTGCAGGCGCCATCATTCAAACAGAAAATGGCGCACATTAATCGGCCAGCTTTAGAATGATAATTAATTGTGCTTCTTCCCTTAATTGGAGGGGTACTGTCGGCGAGTACAATTCTCGAGAGGGCGACTTAGCAAATTCGTATTAAATTTGGTATCCTAATACAAATAATGACTTTTTGTATTTAAGGAATGTCCTCTCTTAAACATGGGAATTTTTCTTGGATTTCCCATGAGTTATGATGTTTGGAGTCCTTTGCTAACTTCCTTTTACCACTTTTTGTAGTAAAAAAAATAATTTGACTATAGTTTGAAAAAGCAAAAAATACTCTATTAGAGAGTTTTTGTTTTACACAAATATAAAAGTAATATACAGTGAACTCTCACTTATGCGCCGGCCCAAGGGACCAACAGAAAAAGGCGCATAAGTGAGAGAGACGTATAAGTGAACAAGCGTATTTAAAGGACTAAAACGCAACATAGGTTTTAATGAGAGAATGAATAAGAATGTTTCAATAGGAAAGGGACATATTATCCTATGGTTTGGCAATTACTGTAATGTAACTACAATGAGAAAGCAAAAACAAAAATTGCTGCATTCCTAATTGCAAACTGTTCCCTTTAAAACGATGCATAATAGATAATTGTACCTCTCCAAACTCTAGTTTATGCGGGAAAAAATGCCTTCCGTGAGCAATAAAGGCGAAATATTAAACAGAAGAGTGAAGAAAAATGCTTATTTTTTAAAGAAAATAGATTAAATGTTTTACATTTTAGGGAAAATTCGGCGCATAAGTGAAATATTTATCTTTAGAGCGACGCATAAACGAATGATACTATCATTATTTTTCTATGGAATGTGCTGGGACCATTTAAAATCGTCGTGTAAGTGAAAAAGGCGCATAAATGAGGCAGCGTATAAGTGAGAGATCACTGTACAAAATACTATCTCTCATTAATACTAAAGATTGAACTATATTTCATGATATACTCTAGCTTATTTCTCTCTGATTTTCAAAACTATTGAATATCCGCTAAATTTACATGCACTTATAATACATCTCAACATATAATATAGTTTAGCCTTTAGCATTAATAACACAGGCCTACAAAAAAAATTTTTTTTTTTTTTGGTGCCTAGGATTTTTGAGCAGATTTTAACTATATTTCTATTGCTGAATCTAAATATAAAAGCAATTTTTCCGTATCAGCTCTAGATTTTTAGATAAATTCATTTAGTTTGGAAAAAATGTAGTTTTTTTTTTCTTTGAGATTTTTAGCAAATTATATGAAAAAAAATTCTTCTATTGTCGGTAACGGATAGGGTGGAAAAAGTGACATTTGGGGGCATAAAATCCCATAAAAAATTTGAGGTCTGTGGTACAATTTCTTCCTTTTCCAGAAATGCGTAAAATATTTGGTAATTTCCTGTTTTTTTATACCTTTTTAATAAATTTTGTCAAAACGTTAAAATGCTGTTTTCGGGGCATTTGTCGTAAAATAATTGCATTTTTTGTCATATATGATGCATTTTTAGATGTTAGGTGCTAAAAAATTTTTCAAAATTATTTCCTAAAAATCGCAAAAAAACTGCATATTTTCCAAACATCAACGCAGATCAAGAAATTGACCAAAAAATTTCAAATTTTTTCTGTGCACTTTGCTCCCCCTATGGCACCTTTTCCGCTATACCCATCATCGAAATTTTGAAAAAAAGTCATTTTCGGCCCACCCTAATGTATAACTGATTGCTTGACCTTGGTTGCTCCTTGTTTCTTGTACCTCTGGAATAGCAGAGACAAAACGCAACACTGGGTTAGAAAAGAGTGGCCTAGCAGAGAAAACATGGATGTTGGGGAAAAGAATATCATCAATGATACTTTAGTTACATGAGATAAAATCATCTTTCCACCACTGCATATGAAGTTGGGTCTAATGAAGCAGTTTATAAAGGCTCTTGATAAGAAAGGATCATACTTAGCATGGGAAAAGATGCCTCAGCTGAGTATGGAAAAAATTAAATCAGGAATATTTGATGGCCCACAAATAAGACAGCTGATTAAAGACCATGACTTCATAAATTCAATGATTGAGATTGAACAAAAAGCCCGGAATTCATTTGTTTCAGTAGTCCGAAATTTTCTGGGTAAACCCAACCTGAAAACTGTTGAATTAGGCAATGAGATGCTGAATAATTTCAAATCACTTGGGTGTAACGCAGCCACTTAGACCGTTTTCCAGGTAATTTAGGAGACATTAGTGAGGAGCATGGCGAAAGTTTGCACTAAGATATAAAATGTATGGAGGAGCGCTATCAAGGAAGATAGGATACTCACATGATGGCAGATTACTGCTGGACTTTAAAACGGGATTGTTCGAAAATACATTTATTAATGTCACGCAAAAGAAGTTTCAGTAATGTTCAGTGAGTAATTAGTTTAAATGATGTTTTTTTATGTTTTCTTTTGTATATAATATACAATTTCTGTGTACTATAATAAAAATGTCTTGCTTAATTTGCTTCTTTAAACCATGGTTTTTCTCTTAAAATAGTGCAATATACAATTTCCTAAAATGTTGATATCTTAAAAATTCGAGCTAATAAGCAAAAACTAATAGCATATTTGAATTCAGGGCATCAAATTCATAAGAAATCACCCCCGAAATCTTAGGCACCAAAATCCCTGTTGATCAGTGTAATAGTATTAAATATATTACTTTCATATTTGTAAAGAACGTGAATTTTATCTTTTATTCAGAGTTACATACCTCTACATACAAACAAACCCACATGTGAAACTAATAAAAGCATATTAAAGAGTTTGCTGGCACTTTAAACAAACCCGAACTTTAACCAAAATCGAATATAAAACGATTTTCGTCGACAGGAGTAACATTGATACCGTGTTTAGTTACTGCTACGACCTATGATTTCGTTTTTTAGCATAGTGTGTTACCCTGTTTTAAGCAATTGACGGTCACGATACGACACTGAAGTCATCAACAGGTTGCAGCAATGCAGCAACTTACAAATGTCAGTCCTTGGCAGCGCCAAAAAAGAAACTTGCAGTGCCTTCTTAATGTCACAAAGTAATCGGTTAAAATGAACTGTTGCAATAAAGTCACATAAAATGTTTCACAAACGTGTCACGTCGTGACTCCTGTGAGGTGCAGTGGCGCACCCAGGATTTTTGCCTGGGAGGAGCTACAAGTCTTGTGAGGAACCCCGATACGCTCACTCCTTTTGATTATTTTGAAACTGAAAGGCGAAAAAAAAGCATGATTAAGCTATGATAGGTGTTTTTAAGTGGTTACAGTTCAGGAGTTCTCCTCGGAAATTTTTCGACATTGAGCCTTTAAAATGCAATTTTCAATTATCTTTGGTCATCCTTAGTAGTGGAAAAAAATATCGGAGCTATCCCGCGTATAAAACAGATTTGAAAGCCATTTTGTGGATTGTTAGACAACGGAGGGGGCGTGAGGTTCCTTATAGGAAAAAATTTGAAATTGAAGTAGCTTTTTTGGGGTCAAAGATTGAGGCAGAGGAATCAGAAATTTTCTTGGAAAAATAGTTTAGACTATTTTTCCAGACTATTCGGAGCTCCTTACGCCGAAGAAGTGAGGCGGGCATTGTAGCCGGCGGGAAGATCTCGAACCCTTGCTTTGGCACGTGAACCTTTTGCTTTTTACATGCCTTATTAAAAAGATTTTTCACTTGCAGCAGGGACATCATTTCGAAATTTTCCAGGGGGGAGGGGGCAAAAGGTGCATACACAATGTAAAATTTCCCAAAAAATGGCAAAACCCACGCCGACTTATATGGCAATACATTGATTTCCCAAAGTCAGGGGGGGGGGGCAACTGACCCCTCTGCCCCCCTAAATGACGGGCCTGACTTGCAGTCTCTATTCTTGATGGTGCTTCTATGTATTTTACCACTTTAGGAAAGCATTCCCGATGCACCCTATCCCTCCTAGAAATCTTGAAACACTTAACTTGGAAATTACATAACATAAAATTTTGCTCTGATTTATCTGAGCACTTAAATCAAGCCCTTGGCATGGTTGCAGGGTTGGGGCGTATTCAAGGGAGGGGTGATGGGGGCGATCGCCCCTCGCTTTAGGGACTCACCGATGATAAGTTTTCAATACTGAAGTTCAATAAAGGCATTTTTAGATTACCCCTGATGCTAGCAAAAGACAGGTTTTGGGCTTTTGTCAGGATGCTTTTCGCCAAGATGTCTAGTAAAAGGCATGAAAAACAATCACACACACACACACACAAACACAATCGCGCACGCGCTCCTCTCTTAAAATATTTCTAGAATCGCTCTTGTTGCAGGGAGCTCTAATGCGTTATTTAACATAGTGGATGAAGATACTAGACAACTGAAATTTTGGGAAACGTGTGATAGAGCGAAACGAAAACTTTAGTTCAGTTTCAAAGCAATAACTCTATAACTATACTTGGGAAGAAAAGAAGAAAAAAAGCATTCTCACCTGGGCATGAGGGCGGGCGCCTCGCCGTTGGCGGCGGTCAGGCAGTTCTCGCCGTGCACCATCAGCTCGTAGTGTCCGCGGCAGTAGACCAGGTTGTCTCGCAGGCCGAAGTGGTCGCCCTGCGTGAGCGCCGCGTTGCACCAGGCGCACGTGAAGCAGTGTAAGTGGTACACCAGGTCGCGGGCGCGCATCACCAGCTCGCTGGCGAAGATGCCGCGCTGGCAGCGGGCGCAGCGCTTCACGGCAAACAGCCTAGAGGGAAAAGCGCAATCAGAGCTGTATCTTTATCAGAAAGCACACAACAATGAGTTATGAGAAATAAATAAGGGACATTCTACAAAAACGCCGAAACTTTGTTCCCGACATGACGCTCATACATTTCACTAAAAAGTACACTGTTAAAACTACAGGTTGCTCAAGGCACCTTTAAGGGTGAAACGTTGTAGCACAAGTAGCACCCCCTGAAGGGTACCACTTGACTCTCTGTGGTACCCTAGTGCGCCATGGATCACCATGGGGTGCCACATGGAGCTAAATGGCAATTCCAAGGGTGCCACAGTTGGTCGAGTGGCATCCTTCAGAGGTGCCACTGGTGCTACAACGTTTTACCCTTAAAGGTGCTTTGTGCAACCTGTAGTTTTAACAGTGTAGTAATTTTAAAAGGCAATGAGCAAAGTTTTTTCCTAAGAAATTCCACACCAGTTTGTGATTTCTCAACCAACGAAATTTCGTTCATTACCTTTTAAAATCACTACTACTTAATGAAAGACATGAGCATCACGTGCGGGACAAGATGGCGTCTTTTTCGTGGAATATCCCATAAATACTTTTGTGCAGAAAAGTATAAAATTAAATTATAAACTCTTTTTTTGCACAATTCTAGCAGGTTAATGCATGTGCATGTTATGATGTTTTGAAAAATCAAGATTTTGATGGGTTTCATGACGTCATCGAGAGATCGCTTAAGGGATCGCATGCGAAATCCTTCAAACTCTTGGTTTTTCAAAACGTCGTAACTGGGTCAATTTTTGTCGTAGAAGAATTATTTTTTTTTTTTTAGTTTTAAACATTACAGTGTCAAGAATGTTTTACTAAATATGATTGATAGGACTGGGGAGCTGTATAAAATTTAAAATTTCGTAACTCTTTCAAAATTTGATTTTTTTGAAAAACATTTTGTAGCCCAAATTCCCTTCGTAATTTAGAGATTTTTTCCAAAATGAACTATATGCTTATCTCTAATGGCTTAGAAATTAGCTATTGGGCCACAATAAGAGTAGACACCCAGTATAGTAATGATGTATTTAAATTTGTATATAGAAAGAGTAAAAGACTAAAAACACTTAATTTTGTGTAAATTTTTATAATTTTTAGTTTTTTAATTGCAATTAACTCAAAAAAAAAAAACGTGAAATCCTGAGAGAACTATTGAATGCACATATTACTAGCTTTGAAATATTGGAAAAAGTAAATTCGGTGAGGTATCTTCAGATGTATTCTAGTGTGTGGTCACAGTGACCTCCCGAAAAATTTTGCTGATGATTCGGCAAACTTGAAAACAATACTGCAACATTGAAATTTTCTAGTTGGGTCATTCCGACGAAAATGGTACAAATCATGTCTGAAACTATTTAAGAGGAACGCTTAATTAAGGAGAAACGCTACAAGAATGATTTATAACCTCTCAAAACAAGAAGTGGAGTATGCCAACCGTCACTTATAAATAGCATTTCACACTTTGCAATATTTCTGTATTATATATCTTCAAGAGCCATAGGCATTGCAATAAAGTGGTAAGAGTAAAAAGTCTATGTCCCTTTTCATCCAGGTCCCATTGCTGTCCCATTCTGGAATTTTTACCAAATATACACTACCATTAGGAAGTTCTCTATATATTTTTTTTCAGATTTTTAAAAAATACACTTTTTGAAATATTCAAGGTCAAATAATGCTTTCGGTGACCTTAAAATATTAACATCAGGAAACCATATCATATGAAAGCTTGTTTAAAGGCTTTAAAATAACAAATAACAAAAGACTCTAACTGCAATAGAAGATGAGAAAATTGATTCTTTGTATGTGGGTCATTCCGACGAAAATGGTACCGATCATGTCCTAGTGTTTAGAATTTTTTAAAATCAATTTTAATAACTACCACCCATTAAAATTATTTTTTATTGGTTCTCCATTTAATTTTGTGCCATCAAGTATCAATTGATTAGGTATAATCCATTTAGAAATGACACAAAAAAAATATCTTTGTCAGAAGGAGAAAATGACGTGTCCCAGCTTCAAATTGCTAGAATTTTAAATGTGATTTAAAATTAAACTGAAATGTAACAACAAAATAAATGACACTGCACTGCACAAAAGATGCTTCTGACACCATTTCTGCAGATTATTACGCAAATGAAAAAAAATTTCCCCGAAAAACACTATTATTTATCCATGTCCCTAGATTTTCTATGTTTCGAATTGTCCACCCTTTTACATGCCTTTTGGAAATAAAATAAACAATTGTATTCAATCTGATATGTATATTTTAAAAATATAGGTAGTATAACTGCGTAGCTTGCTACATTGAATTATGTAATCAACAACCAGTGTGAGCCTAATTCTTTTCTTATGATAGTTAATTTGAACTGTTGGATGTCCACTCTGTTAGAGATGATTTCATGATGAAAAAAAAAAAAAAAAAAAAATTTTTTTCTTGAAATTACAGACAGACTTACAGTTTTAGTCTGTTTATTCCACTTTATGCTTGTTCTGTGATTCTAATTTTTCTTTGTGATTATGCAGATATTTTTAAAAGCTTATCTGTCCACTCTGTTATATGTCCACTCTGTTAAACAAAATGATCAAAATATTTAAAATCCTTTCATAAATGAGTCATGTACTAGTTATTTACACTTCATTATACACAAATAAATGGAAACTCAATAAAAAAAATGATTAGTTGGTGGAAATCACAAAAATTCATAATCTTAAGTAAAGCGTTTCAGATATGATTTGCACCATTTTCGTCGGAATGACCCATGTACCAAAATTTGACTTTTTGCCATTTTTTGAGTTTTTTACTCGGTCCCGCACAAAAAACTAACAGCTGAAATTTTTTTTAAATCATTTTTTGGTATCACTTTATAGACGTATTCAACCCTTTGATTTTTTTTTAAATTGGTGATAGTCAAGTTTTGAGGCTTGTTGATTTCACATGGAATGACCCTATATAAAAAACAGTATCTTTCTATGTCCTGCTGCTTTCTCCTGAACGCCGATGAACTGAAAGTCGAACCAGGTACCGATAGATTGGACATTTTTCAGGCTTCATTAGTTTTGATTTACATAAGGTTTGATAAAAAGACTCGGAAGAAATTAAGAAAAATCTTCAAATTTAAAGCGATTTGTCCTAAATGATTAAATATGAAATCCATTGTTATAAAACGTGGTTGATATGAAACAGTAATAATAATGATAATGAAAATTTTGAATGAACTCTTAACTGAATCAAACATGAAACTCATTAGCAGCCCACATACGTAGTATTTTTATTGTGAGCAATTTATAATTTTTTGAAGTATAAATTAGAATTTTGTGTCAAAATAACCTTTTGAAAAAAATTAGTACGCTAAGACATCCAGTCTTAAAAAATGCTCAAGTTTTGTTAATTTTTTGTTCAGAGATAGCTCGTGCAACGCCGGGTCAAGCAGATAGTATGCATGAAAGTACAACTATGGTTGAAAAAATACATCAATCAATGATCGTGACAACCATCACACTGGAAAAATTTTCTCTGTTGTTAGTTTTCCGACGAAATAGATTTCTATTGCAAAAAAAGTTGACCATTCTTTTTTCCAGCACATTGTCCTCATCCGCAATTGTTCCCCCTCCTTCAGGGGATATTTTTTTTAGTTTACTGTTCGTCCTTGTGTCCTTATTTCGTTTATGTTTTTAAATATTTCTCAATTTTTTTTCAGGTATAGCTTTCGGTTCGTTATTTAAAATTCAAAACTTCGTTCGTATTGTATTGGGGCAAAAAGTTTCAGAATTCTAGAAGTTTTATCTCCTTCACTCCTTTAACACTTCCTCTTTTTTGGCACCCTTTTCAACCATAGTTTGGCGCAGTGTAACCTATGAGGGCTATTGTGCTCCCAATAAAACCAACCAACCAACCAAAATCATTGGCAACGCTCATCCGGCTTATTCTCTCTCATCTGGAATATTGAGCATTTGTGTCATTATGATTTTTCCCTACTCATCGTTTTCCCTAAACACTCGCCAATTTAAATAGCTAGAATCAACGGCGTACGCAGACAAATCATTTCAGGGGGGGGGGGGGGCTAAACCGAGACTTAAAAAGAAGAGGGTAAGGAACCTCGGAAAATTTAGCTAAGAAATATATTTTTTTTTGAATTTCTGATATCAATGCTAATTTAAGATGACAAAAATGCATCATTAATTTTTTTTGAGCATTATAATTATTGTTGTAGCCGAGAGGTAAGGCATTTTGATAAGAACAGGGAAAGATAAATTAAAATTTGAAAAGTTCTCTTAATTAAAGTAAGGGTTCCCCAACAACTGCATGCAATATTTTGGCAAATTTGTGCTTTAATAACATTAATTTTGCGATTTATTTTACTATTGCTCCTAATGTTCCATGCCAAAAAAAAAAAAGAAAGAAAGAATTTACTTCTTTTTTTGAATTCCTTTGAATTTCGTCCTATAGTTGAATTTTCTCATGTCGCGATTTCAGAAAAAAAGGAAAAAAAAAAGCAATGGCTAAAATGTTTGAAATTCTTTTTTAATAATTACGGAGGGGCTGCAGCCATATCAGCCCATCCCCTGAATACCCCACTGGCTAGAATATTATTTTATTTCAAGTACATCATCTACCATTGAGAAGGCTCAAAATCATAATTCAAACCTGTTAATCTCGAACCTACCTATGTCGAACTTTTTCAATTTCCCTGGATTTGCAGCATAATTTCAATGTTTTTCCTCATGTTTATCTCGAATAAATATTACTTTAAACCTGTATATCTCGAATTTCAGCGATGCTATCAGTTTGCAATTATTACAAACGATCTTTATACACAGCAAAAGTTGGAAACAAAAAGCATTTTTTTGAAGTATCAGAAGTCATACAGCCTTCAAAGTAATTAATAATGAATTTGTTTCAGGAATCTTATAATTTCTACAATTTAGGATTTCAGCCAGCTTTAGAAACATTGCTTGAAAGAAGAAAAAAATATTTATTTAATTATTATTACTGTTGTTGTTATTTTTAATGTTATTATTATTATTATTATATTTATTATTATTATTATTATATTTATTATTATTATTATTATTATTATTATTATTATTATTATTGTTGTTGTTGTTGTTGTTGTTGTTGTTATTATTGTTGTTTTTTTTTGTTATTATTATTAGTATATTTTGTTGTTATTATTAGTAGTCTATTGTTTTTCTGCTGTTATGATTACTATTATTGTGGTAGTCGTTATTGTTGTTATAATTATCATTATTATTACTATTTTATTTCTCTGTTATTTTGTGTTTTTAAAAGTTAGTTTTGCAAAATTTCAAACTATCTTCTATGAGTTTTTCATGTGCCCCAAATGTCACAAGAACATTATCAAACAGGAACACGAAAGTGTTATATCAAAATCCATAACGCATAAAGCAATGACCAATACACTGCGATGTAAAAGTTTAGACAAAATGCAAATATGTGAATAAAAAGAAAACTATTCAACGAAATGCTTTCAAATTTCTACTGCAGGTACACAATATGGTCCCAAATACGTGTCTGGAGTTCTTATAACCATAACTGGAATCAAATTTTGGATATTACAAAAGACATTTTTTTACATTGCTGCAAAAGTTTAGACAATAGTCAGATTTTATGCAAATATCCCTTGAAATGTGATTGGTGGAGGAAATGCGGGACTGTATTATTCATTTATAAAGTGCAGAGATTGCTGAATAAATAATCAAAATCTCAAAAGCTCTGTAGTTCTCGTGTAAAGAAGATGAGAAAGTTTGGAAGCCGAAATTTGAAAATGAACCCACTTTATTAATTTTTTGTCTTTTAAATCGGCTCTAGTATGATAGTACATTGTTTTTCACTTTGTGGCGAGCAAATTCAGACATGCGTATAGATCAAAAAGTCCAGGAAAAATCATATTTCTTAAGGATGAAGGAATTGAAAAAACGGCCCAGACTGACGATTCGCCCCTTAATCCTACAAAACTTCAACTTGGGCCAAAAACAGCACGTGACAGCATAAGTAGATGAACAACTGAATCGGAATGCATAAAAAAAACAAAGAATTGTGCTTGAGCCTTTTCAGACAGAGTGTCCCAAATAAGCCAGATTTTATTGGTAAAAGCAGCACAACATATGATCATTGGATACTTCTCAAGTCCCGCGAAAAGAATTATAATCCATCTAGGTCATCCCAATTTTAATAATTTTTAACAAAGAAAGTACCATTCATTTTTTAGTCACGATGATACATATGCTGCTTTTCACATTAAAATCTGGCTCATTTGGGACACTCTGTCCGAAAAGGCTCAAGCACAATTCTTTGTTTTTTTTATGCATTCCGATTCAGTTGTTCATCTACTTATGCTGTCACGTGCTGTTTTTGGCCCAAGTTGAAGTTTTGTAGGACTAAGGGGCGAATCGTCAGTCTGAGCCGTTTTTTCAATTCCTTCATCCTTAAGAAATATAAATTTTCTTGGACTTTTTGATCGATACGCATGTCTGAATTTGCTCTCCACAAAGTGAAAAACAATTTACTACCATACTAGAGCCGATTTAAAAGACAAAAAATTAATAAAGTAGGTTCATTTTCAAATTTCGGCTTCCAAACTTCTCATCTTCTTTACACGAGAACTACAGAGCTTTTGAGATTTTGATTATTTATTCAGCAATCTCTGCACTTTATAAATGAATAATACAGTTCCGCATTTCCTCCACCAATCACATTTCAAGGGATACTTGCATAAAATCTGACTATTGTCTAAACTTTTGCAGCAATGTAAAAAAATGTCTTTTGTAATATCCAAAATTTGATTCCAGTTATAGTTATAAGAACTCCAGACAGGTATTTGGGACCATATTGTGTACCTGCAGTAGAAATTTGAAAGCATTTCGTTGAATAGTTTTCTTTTTATTCACATATTTGCATTTTGTCTAAACTTTTGCATCGCAGTGTATAAATAAAGCAATAAATGCATACATAAATAGATAAACTATGTACGTATATAATATAGATCAATTATGCATGCAAATATTCGACCCGTTGAAATGTGTACTGTTGTATTTTAAAATTAAACAGTTAAAAAAATTGCGATATCAAAAAATAGCAAAATGTTTAATCAGATAAAAATAGAGGTATAGATTTAATACATAAATATTCACACCCGTGCACGCGAGTGTAAAATCCATACAAGTATTTATTTATTTATTAATTCATATTATCTTTAATTCAATAAAAACGTTTCAAAAAATGAATAAAAAAGAGATGAAATAAAAATAGTTCGAATGAAAAGCTAAACCCATTCGAAAATCATTCCCTGTGCTCTAAAATTCGAAAGATAATTCCGTTGCCAATCTGTCCATCACAATTCAAGAGTCCCTTATAAACTCACGAGTGTTTGGGCTCAACTTTTGTAGATAGCTCTACCGGTTTTCCCTCCCAGCTTGTTGCCACTGGAGAAAAAGGAAAAACGCGCATTTAATTCGTTTCAATGCGAGGCAGAGCCAACGAGAGGCATTTTTATAAAACCTCGCTTTTTCTTCTTTTTAAAACGGAGTAAAATTTCAAGAGTTTTAGTAGAAAATGAAGGGGAGCTTCAATTGCCTGCTAAGAGAGCTACCCACTAGTACACACACCGTATGAGATCCGTGCGGTTGTTATGGCAACCGGAACGCTTGAAATTGCCAGTGGTTTTTAAGAATATCGATTTTGTATGCATATGCACGTACTTAATGCATAAAGTTTTAGAAAACTTTTCGTCTTTTTGTTGTGTTTTTTATCTCTAGAGACATATAAGTTCTTTTCGATTTTATTATAA
>JAXGGA010023427.1:0-13487 GCA_038373865.1 Uloborus plumipes | reverse complement strand
GAAACTTAAATTCTTTAAAAGAAAATAATTACTAGTAAAACAAAAGTACTTTAATTGCAAGTTCACATTGACATTTCTGTTAGCTATCTTGATAATTTTTTAAAAGTATTATATTATGTGCATGATTCATGTTTGAGCCAGTTCATCTTTCAATTCTTTGGGAAAAAAGGAGAAAATACTACTACTAATAATAATAACATGACCGTTAATCACGGCAGTTCTATTCTGGTACAATGGATTAGTTAAATCTCATAGCTAAAAAATAAACTGAATACAAGATAATAAAAAAAAATCTTTTACTTAAATTAAGAACTGTACACATTTTTAGAATTTAAATCTTGGTTAAAGGTTAAATAAATATCTTTAACCGTTGCAACAGTTGTCAAAGCTCTCTCTAAAGCAAAGTTCATATTTGCTCAATACATAGCATTAAACTCATTTGTTATTTCATGCTTTCTTTTTCTGTAAAGGAATAATTCTTTGAGATCCCCAGCGTTCAATTTTACAAAGTAAACTTACATGCACTTCCATCGTACTTAAGATACACCGTGCTCGCTGTCCAATTAATAAATCAAAGTAAATTTAAGCTCCTTTCAAAAAGCTTCATTTACCATCGCTCGCTTAGTTCTGAGAATTAAAACCTATTCCACGCGCATAATGAGAATGCAAAAGATGTCTCACGCTTCAATTTCCACGTTTCAAATTCCCTTAAAAATTCCCTAAAAGGTAGAATACTGCCCCAAGAGGTTCTGCTAATAACAGTAATAATACCTCAATCGGAGACTGAAACACGCGTTTCCCCTTTTTCCCGAAATGCCTTATTCAGCTATGTATGCATCTGCTTTCATAACGAGTTCAAAAAGAAGCATCGCTACCACTCAATTCAACTCTTCCTTTTCTCCGATGAAAAGCAGTCTCGGGACAATTCAACTCCTTCCGCCGACTCCTCTGTTTTCCGTCATATTTTACTTGCTGGGAAAGAATGGGAGGAAAAAATGGCGGACGCGGAATTAAAGCAGAATTCTTAACTAAAGCTAGCTTTAATTGACTTTCTCTGTAGTGATCATTTGAATAATTGCACATTAGAGGGGGACTATCTTTTTCTGTTGATTTTACTTAATGACGCAAAGTAAGGGAGGGTCGAAAGGGGGATGGAGAGCACCGTCACTGTCGTTTGGTGACATTGAACAGGGGATGGGGGTGCGACAAAGGATTATTGCATCACTTGGTCGTGAATGGGTAAACGCATTTTTGGAGGCACATCTGGAACATTTATCTGGAGTTCTTAGAGGAGTTCGGTGAAACTCATTATTTTATGCACATGAGTTTAGGCTTGGAATCAAGAATATGTTTCTCTTTTTTTTCCCCTCTTTGCGGTTTGAATCGAGGGGAAGAGTTTAAAAAAGAGACAAAATTGAATTAACTTGAGTGAAATTGACTTATATTCTCTTTGCTTTGAAAAATGAATGAAAAAAAGAAGATCGAAGTTTAAACTCAGTGAGTTTTAAAGAATGATTTATAATGCCGGGGGTCAAATAACTATTTTGGCAGAAAAAGTGTATGAAAAGACTATTCTGTCAGTGTCGTGATAGGATATAAATAAATATTATAAGCAAGAATTTCTAATGAGAAATTTATTAAAAAAAAAGAAAAACTTATTCTATGATTATTTTATTTAGAAATTAGCTAATGCTTTAAAAATATTTTTTATTTAAAATGTCAGCTAAAAGGCACTTCATCTCATAGCTATATTTTTTGCCAAAACCTGCGATCCATTCGATTTTTTAATCAACTATATAAATACGATTTTTATAGTTTTATTTCTACTTAAGTATGAGCTTATCATCTTTCTTTTCTATTTTTAGTGCATTTCAAATGTAACAAATAGATCACAAAATCAAAAAAGAAAGTAATGTTTTAGCTTATAACGTTTTCTATTTCATTATAGCATTTTAACATGTATATGAATCAAGTTTTGCTCTGTGTCATTAGAATATGGAACAAGTAACGTCAGTTATAGAATGCAAGCAAAGTTTACATTTTGCCCTTTCTGAGAGAGTATTTACCTCTTGTTTTTCCTATTACGGAAAACAATTCTATTTTGCCTAGAGATAAGATTTTGCATGTACGTTTGCATATGAATCTGTCTGAACCTATCGTTTAATTTCAACACAGTTAAATAATGTAGCACAAAGCTGGTCATAATGACCAATATATAGTTAATCTATATATTGGTGCATTATAGATACTGCCATAGTATAATTTCTCATATTACAATTTTAGTCCCATAGTTTACATAAAACAAGTGAAAAGGAAAGAAATCTATTTATTATGAGTTATATAGCAATATCATTATTGCTCCAAAGTTTTAAATTAACTCATAATTTAGTATTAATATTTTCTTCCATCAAGCAGACCATAGCGCAGATGTCTTTGCTACAAACGGTAATGAGCAAATGTTTGGCTATTGTTCCTGAGGCAGCCCCTCGCCCTGAAAGAAAAAGAAAAAAGCTATATATAATTAATTTCATGTTTAATGATGCATACAAAATGGCACTTTTGCATTGTGAAACATGTAGGTGCAGTGTATGTGCTGAACTTGAAGATATCAGTTTAATAGGCCGCCATTGTATGCAGTGATTTCACTTTTGAGGCGCTGCCGTTCTAATTTCCAAGGAAGTAAACAATTCCATTTACATGAGTTTAGATTCTTTTATGGTATGTTATGATAGGTTTCCTGAGAGCATTTTATCAATTTTTTAACTTCATTTACTGATCCAAGAAATTTATCAGACTAATAACTTGACTTCATGCAAATTACAACGATATACATATATCCTGAGTGACCTGATTCAAAGAAAGACAACTTTAAATATCTAAATTGAATTATATTCTGAAAGATTCTGATTAATACCACTCCTTAGTTTCAGTGATTTAAAGTCATCTCTAACAATTTTCACTCTTCTATAGAGTATAAAGAGCATTAGAGAAGCCCACGGCTGTCTGTTATAACTCAAAATGTTTTGACAACAATTTTCCTTTTCTCTGTATTGTTATCAATACAGTTATCGTCCTTAATCAACATTCATAAATTTCCGAATGAAATTATTTGAATGGATCGACCACGTAGTTATCATTCTTGATCATCATTAATCAATTTTCAAATGAAATTATATGAATGAATCGATTTCTCATCGATGATTAAAATCATTTAAATTTGCCACATCGCATAGGGTGAAATACTGCGGAAGCGGAAAAACCCACGCTGACGCAAATCGCGTACGAAAAAAGTATATCAGTTTCTCTAATCAGGCGTCCCAAAAACGGACCCCGTAAAATGTCTTTCCCTGTGTCAAAAAGGGTCATTACTCAAGCTACCCTTTCACAAAGAAAGGCCGCAATGGGTGATGGTACTGGCTTTTGCTACGTTGAAATGTAATGCAATAAATAATTATTGAAGGATATAAGCCGCTTTCCAATCAATAACAATAAAAGCTTCCAATTTTTTATTGCATTTTTTCTTCCCTTTTTGCTTTTTGAACTCATTTTTAGTTTTAAATTTTGGATATAAAAAATAATAAACAAATAATCATCATACCCCATCTGTTGTTTATCAGATATTGCTCATCAGTTTCCACCACTGGAAAGACAAATTAATTTCTCAAAGTGGATTTCAAAAATTATTTTGAAAACTAAGAATTTCCTTAGTTTGCTTCGAATTCAGTTTAGAAGATTCGGAATATTTCCTTCCACTACGATTGTTACTCTTATTTTTTGAGCAAAAGTGTTTTACTTGTTTGGACATGTTGTCTTCAAGGCAACAACGGTAAGAACAAAACAAAACAAAACAACAACAACAACAACAACAACAATAATAATAATAATAATAATAATAATAATAATAATAATAATAATAATAATAATAATAATAATAATAATAATAATAATAATAATAATAATAATAATAATAATAATAATAATTATAATAATAATAATAACAACAACAACAATTTTTATCATCGTGTTTCTCAAACTAGAGAACCATGTAGAAAAAAATATTTTTGGAGACAAATTTATTTGAACTTGTATTTCAAAAATTACTTTTGCGAGTGCGCACATGTGCGTATGCCTGATGCTAGTTTCTTTCTCGTTTTAACTAAAGCTGTTGTAAGATATAATTTTTATTAACTCCCTTAAAGTAATTTTAAAACATGAACCGTTTTAAGTGTAAATGCTAAATATTGTGGGTATTTTTCAGAGATTCATTAAAAAGAAGTACAAATAAATAAATCATAAAAAAAACGCCTACCTGATATAAATGCTTCAGGACATAGCATTTTTTTTTAAATCCACATAAAATGAAAATCTGAATAACAAGAGCTGAACTAAGAAAACTGATAAAATTTTGATTTCTTCCATAAGTGCTTTTATTCCTTTCGAAAAATATTTGCAAAATTAATTTTAAAGTTAATCGTTACTGAATATCTCAAATGAAAATATTTTTTTTTTCCTCTTTTGAATAGCGAAAAACATTTTTTTGCTTTACCAATTTTTTTCTACATTTCGTTGCATCCCGAAGTTTGGAACTTATGCCTTAATAAAAAAAAATAATAAACTAGCAATTTTACTGTGTATTACCGTAAATTAGCAGTTTTAACAGTTTATTACTGTGAATTTCACAGTTTCAAACTGAAACCTGAGCTGCCTGTATTATACTGTAAAAACAATAGTTATTTTTTTTTGCAATGTATATTAGCCTTAAATTTCCCCGTAGGTGTCAGTGATGAAACTTTCTTTTTTCTTTTTTGAATAGTTTTATTCAATTCTAAGCAGAATATCTTATTTACTTTTGAAGAGGCTTTGTATGAACTGAAAAATTGGTGTATCAAAAATTTGTAAGAATATACAAGTTGATCGTATGTATGTTTTAAAATCTGCAACAGTCCCTCTAATTACGCTAATTGCTTCATTCTGAGATTATGTGTTGAAATTTGGGAAATCTATATACATTAGACTCTTAGACAGCTTTGAACTTCCTTCGAAAATTTATCAAAATTATTCCGTACAAAATTTCAAGTCAATGTTTAATTCCAAATTTGCACTTATCAGTTGCGTAATGCATCAACTTATCGTAGATAAACTAGGAAAATTAATTTAACCAAATTAATGTTTTATGACATCACATTTTACCTCCAGACAAACTTGAAATTCGTAGAACTCCTTTTGCCATTTATTTCTATAAACCTAAATTATATTTAGTATCAACTATGTAAAATATTTTACATAATTTCTAAATTTTGTAAAGTTGGCAATTGCTTGATTTAATTTTTAGCTAATGCAAAAGTAAATAAAGCTATCTGTATTTATTGATAGACAATTTGGACGCAAAACGAATTTTAATTTAATGTTTCACTTCATCAATAAAATTTGTTTTTCAGTATGAAATAAAATTTTTATGTAAAATTAGAAAAAGAGATGCTAGAAATTATATCCCGCCGATGAAACAAATTTTTTATAATCATACCGTAAAATATTTAGTCTACACAATTAACTCGAATATGACACAATATCGAGAATGTCCCCACTGCTTGTATTAAAGATACATACAGAATGGTTAAGTGTACAGAATCTTTCAATAAAAGTCCATATTTGTCAACTCATGCTCTGCCTGAATGTCATTTAATCATAAACAAAACCACCAAAGAGGCAATAAAGAAAATATAAAGCCATTACCCGACCACAAAATGCCTTTTTTCACTGCCAAAAGTATATAAAATTCTGGCATCCGAACAAGATTTAGGACGGAATAATTATTGCTTATCTGGCTCACAAGTTTGGGTTCCTATTGCCTCGTATACACCAAGGGGAAATATATTTATTTTCATTCATATTCCTTTTACGGCTTAGTCGCCGTTATAAATGGACAAAACGCCGAATCAAAACTAGAAAAACTGTCCAAGATAGGGAGCCGTATATATATTTATGAATCGGGCTTTCGCATGATGCAGTGGCCATTGCGCCAGTCCGCGTTAAATGTCATGCATCATATTTCACCCCGAGTTTTGGCGATTTTTGGCGTCGTGGAGTTGGACATTTCGCATCAGTTGTCCAACTGTGGTCGTCTCCTTTTGCAGTGTGTGGCTGAACTCACCCTTGCACCACAAATGGCGGGGGAGGGAGGATGGGGGGGGGGGGGTAGATTTACCGAATTTGCTTTATGTTATGGTAAATGGGAGCTGGAGAAGTTTCAGGAGGAGAGCAGGAGCAATTGGGTCAGCGTTGGTATCAAATCGTAATCCCAGCAATTTTTTTTCTCCCGAAGATTCCGTAAACCATTAAGAGTGAGAGGGTTCCTCTTTTTTGGCGACGTATCATTCGCGTAGGAGTTTGGTCGAGGTTTAGCTTATTCTTTGAAACTATTTCTTCCTTTTTCCAAGTTTTAAACTTTATTTTAATTATTTTTGTGTTTATTTTTAAGTGAAGTAGCATTTGAATACTTATCCGTTAAATAAAGAAAAAGAAAGAGAAAAACATATCCCATTAAGACTACTTTATTATTTATTATTAATTACTACATTACATTCTTTGGTTCCAAGCAGATTCTGTGCTTTAAGCTCCTTCTTTTCAGACAAAAAAAAAAAAAAAATACTAAGTTGCCTATTTTGAAAATACGAGTGATACATTTCATTTTATTAAGATAAATAGAAAAAAAATTCTCGAGATTCTTCTGACTAGCTGTTGTTTGTCGAAAGAGAGTAAAAATAGAAGGAGAAAGAAGTAAAATTTGTGAATGATTGTTATTTGTATAAAAGGAATGTAAATTTGAAAAAAAAAAAGATAAATAAATAATGCTGAAGCATATTGCTTTCATTTTATAGAATGCACAAAAAGTTATACTTTGATTATGAAGAGTTTGAAAAGTTACTTTTATCTTGATTAGCATTAAAATACTTCACTTCCTAGTATAATTTCGTAACACAAAGAGAATTTAATCAAGATTTGTAAAGTAGCCTTTATAATGAGTCTTTATTTTCTTTTCAATTATTATGGAAAACGAATTTCTCTCTATGCTGTCTGCACTGCGTTGCAGTATAATTGAACAAATTGATAACATAACTGCGCAAATGGTATTGTAATTCCTATGTTAAGTATTTTTTTTTCAATTAGAGCAAGATTTAAATTTTAACTTACTCTTTTAATTACAAAAAAAAAAAAAATAGCACTTAAAAACTATAACTTAACTAAACTTTAACACCAGTGATCAGAATTTTAGTGTATAGACATATATATTATGTATTTAAGAGTGCACTTCTGAAGTTAAGTTTGATAGTTTTGATGTTATCTGAGTCAAATTGAAGCGAGGGTCATTTCTATAACATTTTATCGAATTTTATTTTTCTTGTTTACGTAAATACGCGAAATTCAGGGAGACTTTTAATCACATAGTTAAAACTTCTGTTAAAGTATTTTAGATATTTTTGTGAAATGAACATGGTTTACAAGAAGCGTTACAAAAAATTTCTAGTCGTGCACATGCTACCACAGCAAACAAAGAAAAGCGTTGCGTTTTCGTGTCTGATTCCAAGTTAATTTCCTTTAATTTACCTAGTTTTGTGCATCATTCCAATTGTTACATTTCTCCTCTCTTATTCTCGTAATAACCGGGCTCGTAATAAAAGAACCGGGTATTACTCTCTTGAGTTTTTATCCGTCACTCCTAACCGTACTCCAAAAAAAAAAAAAAAATCGTCAGAAAAGAAAGCAACCCTACTCTCCTCATATCGAAAGAAGAGCTACTTCTTCTCCATCTCTCTCTCCTCCTCTTGGCGTGGAGAAACCGCTTGATAACAAAACAAATGAGTGCCATCAGAAGATAAGTCCCGCAGATTTCTCTGTCTTGTGGTCAGGGGCAAAGGAGCCTCGTTGCAGAGGGGCGAGCTTAAGATAGCGGAAATATGGACCCATCTTTTGAAGGCATTCGCATCAGTTAAATTATGCTTTGCGGTACACTTCACTGGTCATTCCTGGATAGAAAAAGGACTGAATTGGGGTGAAAAATACAACCGCAACAGGCTAGGTGTGTGTGTGTATATATATATATTTATCGATAGATAGATAGATAGATAGATAGATAGATAGATAGATAGATATATAGATAGATAGATAGATAGATAGATAGATAGATAGATAGATAGATAGATAGATATATAGATAGATAGATAGATAGATAGATAGATAGATAGATAGATAGATAGCTGGATAGATAGATAGATAGATAGATAGATAAACAGACAGACAGACAGACAGATAGATAGATAGATAGATAGATAGATAGATAGATAGATAGATACATACATACATACATACATACATACATACATACATACATACATACATGCATACATACATACATACATACATACATACATACATACATACATACATACATACATACATACACAGATATAGATATAGATATAAATATATATACACATATACACACATATCTATATATGTGTGTGTGTGAATACTAGGGTTCGACAGATGGCAAGTTTTGGCGGCTGAGCCGATGTTGATTGTTTGTCATTGGTTAAAAGAAGACCACCGATGGCCGATGATGGGCCGATGTTTTCTCTAAGTTAGCGTCGGCCGCCCATGCCGATGGCTGATGGAATAGCCGATACAAAAACTTAATAAATGGCTGCTTAAATAGCCGTTTTAAACATTTTTTTTTTCGCAAAAAAGTATTCAGTGTGTTGTAGAAACTTATGCATGCTCTTGTTTCAATAAAAGTGATTGGATATATAAATAAGATAGAGGCTGTCGATGTATTTACAATTCCAGTCTTTTTAATGGAAATATAAAGAAATCACAGAAAAGTGGAAAAAAATGTATCGGCAACGGAAATAGACTTCTAATAGAGAGATGAGGTAAAAGAGGAGGAAGAGTCGGGGCTTAAAGCATTGTAAAGAAAAGGCACACTATCATTTAAAAGTGCAAAGGTAAAAAAAAACGAGATGATTTAAAGCGAGATATATTAATTAATGCGCAATTATAAGTATCGTGGTGCATGATGACAATAGTACGTATTTACTATTATGGTTTTGTATTTAATTAATAGGCAAAATCTCATTTTTAGTACATTATAGATATTCAATTTACTGCATGTGATATGTATATTTAGCATCACCCTTCAGAAAATTTCAGGATGCGAGAGTAGAATTATAGGAGAGATTTAAATAAGAAAAAAGAAAATTTCAAAACATTCTCCCTATTTACCCCGAAAGATTTGTTTTTTCAGTCAGAATGCAGGGACGTCATTTCAAGTTTTTCAGGGGGGGGGAGGCAAAGGGTCCAAACTCAATGCAGTCTCTTTGGAAAACATCAAAAGCCACGCCCACTTATATGTAAATACATTGATTTCTCAAAGTCGGGGGGGGGCAATTGAAATCCCCCCGCCCCCCCCCTAAATGACGGGCCTGTCGGAATGCTTGATAATCATAAATTCACACTATTCTGCATTGAAAAAGAGTTTCCGGATTGAGTTCTATGAAACCCCAAAACAAGCGTTTGCACATTTTTGGAAAATTTTGCCTTTAATGGTGTTATGATCCTACCCTCACTTTGATGCACGAAGCTATTTGATTACTTTTTAGTACATTTAATGTGGGTTTTACTTATTATCTGTCTACGACAAAAATTTAAAATAGAGCTGAACAAGTTAAATTTATTTAATATACTTGAAAGGCTAAAATTACAATGTATCTTTTGAATACGTGAATTTCAAAACATGGTCTAAATTAAATCTAGGTTTATCATCTTTTAAATTTATAATTCCTGACGACAGCCTCAATTTCAAGTCTTAATCTGATAAAACAACAGTTTATTCAATCACCTGATAAAAAGCCGACAAGTTGGTTAAAAAATAATAAATGTACGAAAACCTTATCTGCTACTCTGCGATGAATTATTGCAACTGAATTTCTGTCCACAATGAAAATGCCGTGAAGTTGAATTGATCTCACATAATACTCTAACAAGGAGTCTGGGAAAGCAAGTAAAAAGGAAACGGGAGCCCGTTAAAGTGTTTCTGAGGTACATTAAATAAGTTTAATAATGCCATTATTTATTCAGATGACCCGATGAGTGATAAGGAATGAAAGGCTACTCGCAGTCGCGAGAGACTAGAATTTCAATTTTCAGATAACAGCATCCTGTGTAGAGTAATGAAATACAAGATTCTGTGAAAAATAGAATTCATGTATTCAGGAAATGTACCGAGTGTACGATAAGTAAGTAAAATGCCGCTTTCAATTATTTGACAAAAGTTGAAGATGTATGCATATGAATTGATGTACAATTTAGATCAAATACAGTCGAGCCCGTTTTATGGAATAGCCATTTTGCCAAGGAAATATTCTAATACGTGGGATATTTCATAACCGGGATTAAAATAATACATTACAGCGGTGTGGTACATTGATAATGTATTGCATTAATCGGGATATTCTATTGACCGATATTCTAATAAGCGGGCTCGACTGTAGTTTTGCCCCGTTAGAAAAATATGTAGTGAAAAAAATTGATAAAAAAGGCACTTATACCTTGCAAACAAACTCATTCTCAGAAAGTGGAGAGGACATATCAACCTATAAACGAACACTTCCCCCTTCAGGGCGTAAATAGGCCATATTTTATTTATTTTATTTATTTTAGACACAGTTCTACAAGTTTTTCGTTTTTATTTCTTTTAAGCAGAAACTTGAACAGTAACATCAACAGCAACGGCAACAGCAGCAGCAACAACAACAACAATAATAATAATAATAATAATAATTGCAGTAATAGTAATAGAAATAAAATAATAATAATAATAATAATAATAATAATAATAATAATAATAATAATAATAATAATAATAATAATAATAATAATAATAATAATAATAATAATAATAATAATAATAATAATAATAATAATAATAATAATAATAATAATAATAATAGTAAAACTTAGCACTTCCCCTCAAAACTTAGCACTCCCCAGTATCATTAATCAATCGGCCTTTGAAGAAAAAAAAATAATCTACAAACAACAAGGAGCCTAAAATCTTGCCAAAAACTTCTAATTGTTCCTGCTCCCTAAAAAGCAACAAAAATGAAAGTTTCGTTGCAATTTTAATAAAATTGAAAGAAAAAAAGTGGAAAATAACACGCGGCAACCATAAAAACTTACTTAAGTTTAAAACTGAAACCTCTGCTAATGACTTATACATCACTTAACTTGTCCAAATGCTAATTAAAGCCAAAGAACAAAACTATGTTAATGAAAAAAATTCCGCTCATAATTAATTGCCACCCGGCGTAAAAAGACTGCACAGAAACAAAAGCGAAGGAAACAGAAACGAAACGAAATAAAAATCATTTACCTCAAACAACAGTGGAAATGTTTTTTTGAAACATGAGTCCTTGCGGTTTGTTTTCATCAGGGTCACAAAGTGAAAATTTAAAAACCTTCTAAATGAGGTTTTAACTCTCATTAACACCAATTGTGAAGAGAAGTTTAAAAGCTTTTTATTTTATGCTGTTCTCTCTTTCTCTCTTTTTTTTCCAGCCATTCGTTCGCTCCTACTTAACGGTTCGTAGAATGTGGACGCTTTGGCAATTATGAGACGAGCTTTGTTTTATTTTTGAGAGATCTTTTGTAAAAATAGTGAGAACTGGTTCGGAAAAGAGGTATAAAAAGTTTTAACAAGCAAAGGGTGAACTCGCCTTTTCTCTTTGAGACAAAAGAATGAATTTATACTTCACAGCAGTGAAAAGTTTTGAGGGACTGTCAACAAATGAAAAGAAGACACAAAAACTTTATCGATGAGTTTTTTTCCCCTTCTTCTTTACTCTATATCCACTATATTTATTTGTTTTCTTTTTTTTTTTTTTTTTCAAAGTTTCGTACGATAACTGCGCTTCAATTATTTACCTATGCCTTTATTAAGGGGTAAAGGAATAACATAACATTATAATGTTAGGTATAGTGAAACAACAACTCGAATTAACCCATTTATGCCCAGTAGTCTGAAAACGGGAAGCTTGTTAGTTACTGCATACAAAAACCTGTAATGGGTATATTATTTTACTAAAGCTGTTTTTCAAAAGTTAAATAGTCCTTCTTCTTGAGAAAACCACTTAGAGCCACTATTTGGACATTACAGTTTATTTATTGACAGCTATTTTCAGACAAATCAGTCAAGCAACGATCCAGCATGGGTAGCCACAGAAAGTAAGTTTTTTTTAGCGAACTTCTTTTTCATAAAATTAAATTTTTTCAAAATGATTTGGTTAAAGTTGATCAGAGATGCCTTCTGTACTGTTACTCTGCAAAAGAAAAGTCAAATAAGGTCGTATTTTACCCACATATCTGCAAAATATCCCATAAACAGGACGTTAAATAACTTAATAAATATGGCAACGGCGAGCTATTTTAAGCCTAAAATGTATGTAAACCATTACAAGTAAGAGTTTTAAGCAGAAAAAAATTGAAAAACACTGTTAAAAAAAACTTGGGCATAAATGGGTTAAAAACTGTTTCGTCAATTTTTAGCCTACTTTCCCGTTAAAAATAAAAGAGACGAAAAAAGCATTAAAATTGGCTTAATGCATCTAAAAAATGTCGCCAAGTCCAAAAAATATCGCCAAGTCCAAAAAATATCGCCAAGTAAAAAAAATATCGCCAAGTAAAAAAAAGTCAAAAAGAAACAAAACAATGAAATAAATATCAAAAAATTAAAAATTTGAAAGTAGGGTATTGAGATGGGGAATTTGTGTGTCGGTCTTTCGGTCGGTCGGTCGGTCGGTCTGTCGGTCTGTCTGTCCCCCCCCCTAATAACTTTTGAATGAACATTCCGATTTGGACGAACTTTTTTTTGTTGGAAAGATCTCGGCGAGTACAGCTCATTCCCATATTTGATTTTTTGATTTGAACAATTTTTGGTTCAACTTTGAGCCGTTCAAACAACCGGTCCCGCGATACTAACTTTTGAATGAACAGTTCGATTTGAACAAACTTTTTTTTGTTCGAAAGATCTTTTCAAGGATACTTCATTCCCGTATCTACATTTTCGATTTGAACAATTTTTCGTTCAACATTGAACCGTTCAAACAAGCTCTCACCCCTTATAACTTTTGAGTGAACCGTCCGATTTAAACAAACTTTTTTTTGTTCGAAAGATCTCGGCAAGGATACTTCATCCCCGTTTTTAAATTTCCGATTTGAACAATTTTTTGTTCAACATTGAACAGTTCAAACAAGCCCTCACACCTAATAACTGTTGAATGAACAATCCGATTTAAACAAACTTTTTTTTGTTCAAAAGATCTCGGCAAGGATGCTTCATTACCGTATTTAAATTTTCAATTTGATCATTTTTTTCGTTCAACATTGAACCGTTCAAACAACCTTTCCCCACCTAATAACTTTTAAGTGAACCG
>JAXGGA010023426.1:0-13487 GCA_038373865.1 Uloborus plumipes | reverse complement strand
CAATTTTTTACTATAAAGTTAGAAATTTTACCATTCTTTGCTGTAAAATTTAGCCGTCAAAAACAATAGTAGAAAACTGACAGCAGAGGTTCCAGTTGAAAACTATAAAATGCACTGTAATAAACTGAAAAATTAGCAATTTTAGTTTGTCACTGTAATTTTAGCAATTTTACAGTTTAGTATTGCAAAATTAGCAATTTTACAGTTTATTACTGTGAAATTAGAAATTTTTACAGTTTATTACTATAAAATTAGCTGTATTATACTGTAAAAACAACATTGATTTTTTACACTGCATAGAAGAAAGAAGAACTCTTTGAGCTACCGAACTACACTAATAAGAAGAGATTGCAACACTTTTCCAAAATTTGAAACCATAGTTTGTTCAAAATTTCATTTGGAAAATCTGGTTAGTGTTAAAAATTAAGTGTTGAACAGTTTTAATATGAATTGTTGAACAGTTTAGAATCTTCAAGTAAACTGTAAGTAGTTAAGTAGGGGAAAGTACCCCAAAACGGGATAGCTAACCTATTCTTCGCTTTATTTCTTATTGTATACAAGGTACATTCCAAAGTTTGACGCCATTTAAAAGTATACACCTTTTACATTACTAAAAATACCTTTGTCATATTTGTTCGATATTATTTATGTGGAAAATACTGGTCTCAAAAAGTCTTATACGATCCCGTTTTACCCGACCAAGGGTGGGTAAAACGGGATAGGGAATTGTATGTTATTATTTTGTACTGATTTTACTTTTGATTTAGTTTTTAGACCAAAAATAGGCTACTTAATTGTAAAGTTGAAAAATTACATAGTACAGAAATCGCATAAAAATGTGTTGTCTTCTTCGTCTGCTTTGGAATAAGCTTCGTGGGCCGATCACTGGCAGCTCGAGCATTGTATCCAGCTTCCTTCTCCAGATTTCGATTCAAGATACAGAGCGTTGCAGAAAATACATGCTTCATCTTTTTCAGCTTCATCTTCTGAAGACGACGACGTCCAGCCTTGGCTAACTGATGATATTTTTTTTCGTTTTTTTATCGTGTTACGTCCATTTTCTTCCATTTTTGCAAATGATGTTTGTGGGGGTTTTTTTTTCAGGTTCAGAGCAACATTTTAAAAATTTATGTGCCTGTTTTGCATCTCCACCTGGTTTTCTTTTACGCCTCATTTGTTTTGTTTTCGGAACATTCAATAGACTTGTTTTGGCAGCCCTTTTTTTTTCAGCTTTCAAGTTCTTTCTCGTTCTTTTTTTCTTCTTGTTCTTCTTCTTCCAACTCAAGTTTATATGGGCTTCTTGTTATAAATGCTGTTTTCCCTCTTCTATTATCGTGTTTATTTTGAGGTCTTGGTCCAATCACTCATGGTGGAGGTAGAATTTTTTTGGGTGATATAGAAAATGGCAGTGAAGGGCGACAGTATAGTCCAAGTCCTTTGACTCCTGTTGAAGTGAACAGTTGGATAAGGCCTGCATTTGTGCTAGTGTTAGCGTTGCACTAAGTGATTCTTTCAATACTGTCTCTAGTGGTTGTGATGACAGCAAACTCTTAGATGCTATGACTGAATTTGAAGATCCTTCGGATCTGATCTCATTTTGTTGCAGATTTAATGGGTGTTAGGACGTCATGTTCTGAGCATCCAGTCATGGGTGATCTGTTGGAAGAGAGGAAGCGAAGAGATATTCAGGAAAGACATCTGGGGTTATATGGGAAAATGCCTGTTTTCGTGAACACATTCACAGCAGTTTCAACAAGAGCTGCTCGTTAAAATGCTGCATTGAACATATTTCCTACTTCGTAGATAGTAATCCCTTTGTCAGGATGGTTGAACATCCACTAGCGAACCTCTAGCTCGCTTCGTGCTGCTTAAACACATTGAAAAAACATTAATGGAAATGGTCGGGTAAAACGGGACACATCAAAATTGTATCCCGTTTTGGGCACCCTAAAAGTGTCCCGTTTTGCCCGACCATGATGCTTTTGACAACATGAAGGGCTGACCCCGGAACTGCCACTCACTAGCAATATTTGAGTACATGAAATTGTTGCTAAAAGAGCTATGAACAAAATACAGTTCTAACCGGAACTGTTCCGAATTACGGAGAACCACAATTCTAGTTGTTCTGCAGTTGAAAAATGTAAAAAGTAAATAAAAATCTCAATTGAAAACTTTGAAAAAAATATTTCTTTGCGAAATACGTGGCTAGAGTTGAGATATTAACTGAGTATGCTGTCATGGCGGTAGGGAACTAGTTTAGCCTATCTCCTGCGAGATAGTACCACCAGTCAAGCTCCAACGCCCACTATCCCGTTTTGCCCGCCTATCCCGTTTTGGGCAACTTTCCCCTAATACGTTTCCATCCAAAGCTACTCCATTCTAGTCCAAACTTGCTCACCCTCTTTGCTTCACCCTATATATTTCCATTTTTACCGTTCCTTGATTAATTCTTTTCAATAGCTTTTATATACCACTGACCTTAATAAATTTTGAATTACGGGAAATTATTTTCGTTATAATGTCTCCTAAATGGCATTTCGAAAAGAGATGCTTTCATTAGAGGAGAGACCAGGGAGGTGCCAAGATCATCTCCCTTCAATCTTAGCTCTTAAACCATGATTGTCAATCCTGTTTTGAAAACATACATAAAAGGACTTCTAGAATCTTTGCTGCCAGAAAAAATAAATTTGTAAAAAGGCCGCCTAAATTTGTAAACCGGTAATTAAAATTCTCCGGTATTACAACAATCTCAAATGCAATTAGTCAAATCTCAGATTTTTTACAATGGCTTTTATGGAAGCTACTAAAGATCGAGACTAGCGGTTGAATCTCGCTAGGTGTACTTTTTTCTGAACAAAAATACAATCTGGCGATGCATCGTTCAGATTATGAAAAGAAAATGGCCATTAGCATCGTCACTGGCGACCAATGTTAACTTGAAGAAAAAATCGATGCATCTGCAGTACAAAACATCTGAATACATAATTTCAATCCAAAAAATGCAATGAAACTTTGTTGGAAAAATAGTCAAAGGTAACCAGATTTATGACTAATCAGCAAATTAAATGGAATACTTTTTAAACTTCAAGTATGCATGTGCGTTTAGTTTTTGTTTTGTATTCATAATGCCTTATTATTTGGATTTTAAAGTAAATAATTTTCTTTCTTAGAAAGGGTTTCTAAGCTTTTCTTTAAAAATTTTCTCTTATATATAGAAGTTTAGTTAAGAATTATGCAAGTACATAGTGTAATATTACTGCATGCAGAATGAAGTGAAGTGGGATTACAATTTAGAACTTGGTTCAAAGTGGCCACCAACAGCGCCAAAGTGTTTACTAACTTTTTCGGTTCACTGACCACTGGCGACGATTTTTACTTTCTTCTATATCTAATATATAGAAGAAAGTATTGGATTCGTGAAAATTTTCGAATGTCGAATTTTGACGGATTTGCACGCTTTGAGGTGCGCTGAGTCCATTTCGAACATTTTTGGAAAATGTCTGTCTGTGTGTGTGTGTGTCTGTGTGTGTGTGTGTCTGTGTGTGTGTGTGTCTGTGTGTGTGTGTGTCTGTGTGTGTGTGTCTGTGCGTGTGTGTCTGTGTGTGTGAGTCTGTATGTGTGTGACCAGTTTTTGTGGCCGCGCTAGAGCAAAAACTTCTGCATGAAATCTAACAAAAATGTTTGCACATATGTACCACCATGTGAACTGGTGCACCTGACTTTTTTTAGCGAATTCCTCCAAGGGGGGGTGGAGCAATCGTACGTGTTCTGCGCGTGGGTGATTGCTATATCTCAGGAAGTAATCGGCGGAATCAAACGAAAATTGGTCCATATGTAGACCCTATTAAGTACAAGTGCTGATTCAATTTGTGTGTCAATATCTCAAAGGGGGGTGGAGCAATTAAAAGTGCTTATTTTGTCATTGCACCTACTATATCTCGAGAAATATTGTTGCGATTTGAATGAAATTTGGAATAACACTAATCCGATATGGAAGCAAGCATCGATTAAATTTTGGCGCCGATCGCCCCAGGGGGAGGGTGGGGTGATTTTTGCGCTTAGTCAACAATGCGAAATATTAATTCATTGAAAAATCGCTTTCACGCTATTTAATTATCAAAACAGCTGAAAACTTTCAATGATTTGAAATTTTTAACTGTTGCCAATTTCTTTTTACTAACAAATAAAATGTTTGCAATTAATCTAAACAAGGCTTTTGCAATGATTTCCAATTTCGCTCATTGATTCTGCATTTGCAGGGTTATTACGATAATTGAGAAATTGGAGCTGTCTCTAGCTTTAAAAGCTCTACCTCCACTTTTTTTGCCGATTCTTTTGATTAAACACGGGCATGTCCTTTGCAGATTTAACCACCCCACCTTAAGATAGCTCATGGTTGAGGGACATGATGTATTTGCTTTCTATAAAACTTGATATATATGTATGGATAAACCTAGAGCATGGATTTTTCTAAATGACTTCTAGTTTGAATGAATTATCAGCAAGTTATGTACGTGGGATGAGTTAACTTTTATTAAATGAACATACTATAAGCAAGCCTTTATGTCATTCCTCGTGATCTGAACACTAAAATTTCATCAAAGCACAGTCAGCGTTAAATTTGTTAACGTATAGCTTAAATGTACAACTAAATGCATATATTTAACAGCCGTAATGAAAAAATTACTATATATATAAATATATATATATATATATATATATATATATATATATATATAAATGGATGTATGTACTATATATTTGTTTGTATGTTTGTTCCTTATACAAATCCACAGTTTTCGTCGGATTCTCATCAAACTTGTCAAAAATGTTCTTTGATGCACTAGAATTTGCACAGGCGTTGCTTTAAAGTTTTAAAAAATCTAAAAAGCTCAAAATTCCGATTTTTTTGTCTCAAAATTTCCATTTTCTTTCAATTTTGAATGTATGGAGTAATAGAGATAAGCCTTTAATCATACAAATTGATAAATTTAACGCATTTAAATGTGAGTATTTTAAAACAAATATTACGATTAACAATGAATTATCACTTTAATGCTCAGCAAGGTCATTTTAGCATGAAATAAGTTAAACATAATGGAATACCGGGCAACACCGGGTAGTAAGCTAGTTTTAAAATACGAGAGTACACTTATCTGCAAATTAGATGTTGTGGAATTTACAACAAAACTGCAAACTAATTACGTGAGCTAACCAAAAACACCTTTTCTTCCAACAATGAGTGTATCCTCCCTATAAATTAACAGTAATGCTAGCTGAATACGGTACCAGTAGAGAGTTTTTTTAACATCATTCTAGTTAGAGATATTTCAGAATTTTCTCATGTTTATTACAAAGTTGTACACACGGCAAGAAAAAACTTCTCGATGCATTGAACAAGTTCGTTGCATGCGTTTTGTTAGAAAAACCGTACAGATTTTTATGCTCCTTCAGAACTTTAATGATGCCTGAATGAACTTTAATGAGGCTTTAATTAGTTTTTCTCATTTTCATAAAAGAAGAAAAAATTTATGCTTAAACTTTGATCGTCCTTTTTACAAAACCAAGGAAATGTGGCAAAACGATGCACTGCAAAAAATAAGTTGTAGTTTTTACAGTATAACTGAAAGCAGAGTTTAAAGTTTTATACTAAAAGCCCAGTAATAAACTGTAAAACTAGCTATTTTATAGTTTATTTCTGTAAAACTAGCAATTTTACTGCCATAAAATTAGCTGTATTATACCGTAAAAATAGCAGTGTGAAACTGGTAGCAGAGGTTCCAATTTAAAGCTGTAAAATGCACAGTAATAAACTAAAACTAGCAATTTTACAGTTTATTACTGTAAACTAGCAATTTTATAGATTAGTACTGTAAAATTAGCAATTTTACAGTTTACTACTGTAAAATTAGCAATTCTTCCAGTTCATTACTGTAAAATTAGCTGTATTACACTGTAAAAGCGACATTCATTTTTTACAGGGTGCAACCTTACGTCAATAACAGAAAGCGGAAAATCAAACAATTTTTCATGCTTTGATCACTTTCTTTTCATGAAGCGTAATGTATTGGTATAAGTTGCGAATTGAACTCAGTCACTTTTATAATAACATTCCGGAAATACTCCAACTTTTTTCCTCTTTGAATCAAATATTTAAAAAATAGATATCTTGCATTATTTGATAGGAAAAAGTTATAATTACCCATAATTAATTGAGCTAAAATTCCTATAGTTTTTTCCTAATTTGACTTTTCAGAGTAGCTTGGAAGACTGAAGATTAAAATATAAAAAGTACATCATGTGAGTTTTTTATGATCTTTCAAAATCCTTAGTTCAGTTTAATGATAAAATCGATAAGGAGAAAAAAAATTCGTCGATACTTAAGAACGCCAGGAAGGAATTTTTAAAATAATACTTTTTTTTTAAAGATGGGTCAAAAAAAAAGAAGAAAAAGAAGCGTCTCATCAGGATTGAATTTGACAAAAACGCTGCACTGATTCCAAAAGGAAAACTGCACGATCGGCAAAAATAAAAGGAAGCTTTCGATAGAGTCAGACATAAATATGAAAAATGCGCAGAGCTTTGTTCGCAATATCAAGCTGAGGCTAAACATAAAAGGGAAATAAAAATTACGAAAAAATGCATAAAACTTTTTCTCTCTTCTCTTTTAGAGTTTCATTTGGAAATTTCTTCATATTCAGTTGTTTTTAGTACTAGAGAGTAAAGAACGTGCAAATGAAAACGTGAAAAGTAATATATTTTCATTTGTGGGGTAAGCTGTTACATAAACTTTTGAACGCGTTTATAAAACCAAATGAGAGAGATGAGAAAGAAAAATTTCAAAACATATGGGTGATTCTCAAAAACTTGACATTTTCCAGTCACAATTTCCATTAAAAAAATACTTTAAAAAATAATAATTACTCTTTGTTTATTTATTATGAAGTGAAAAATAGAGGGAACTCACTTTAAGTATGCTACACCCCTCGAAAAGGGAGTCAAAGTTCTTCATACCAGAAGAGTGACAAGAAGCATCAGCGGAGTAAAAAAGTATTTTTATGATTGGTAATTAAAAATTTTACAAAAAAAATAAATAAATAACTGTAGTCTGAATCAAAATGTATTTTTATTGCTTGACAAAACAAAATCTTTCCTTAACGGACGCCCTAAACAGCGAAGGCTTTTCTTTGAAACCCAGTCCCTTTGTATAGGTTATTTCATATTGTTCACTCTGAATAACGAACAGTTATTTAATATATATTTCACTCCAATAGTATAGATTTTTTAAGATAGCCAACCATACAGTGTGGTTATATTTACAAAAAAAAAAAGTTACCTCCTCAATATCTGTGAATTAGTTTTACAGTAACTTTAAAAAATTGTATATTTCTCGGCCCAAATTTACTTATCTATTATTCTAGAAAGCTGTTCTCTAAATTTTGTGCTTCAGAAATTTAAAGTAACTTTACTTACCTGTTTGATCAACGTTACAGTTAAAAATTATTTAATCGACAGATCTCTTTTTGAACGATTTGTCTCAACAACAACAAATAAATAACTAAAAATAATTCCTAATATACCTCCCTAATTCCTAATACTCGCCGCATGTAATAATTTGATACACGTGGTTTGTTCGTTTTAATATATTTCAGCTTCGAATTCGGCAAGCCGGCATCCCTGGAAATAAAGAAAAACAGTAGGTGAGTTTGTTTTCGCCTATAAATTGGATGACATATAATTTTCATCTCATCCATGGTCAAATAGTACCACATGACTTTTTATCTTACCTGTGTTAATTTCTTGATTAATATTGAAAATTCATCTTTGCAACTCAAACCGTTGCAATGTTCTGTTGTTAAAATTAATAAATTCACCTCCATAGGAAATATCATATAAAATCATTGAATAAAAAAACTTTTCAACTACATTTACATACAAAGCTTGTTTTCCATTTCATTTATCTTTTTTTACCAATTTTCATTAGTATTTTTTCTGTCATCATTTCTCTTTATAATTTTTCACACGATAAGAAATAAAAGCAAAGTTATCAGTGCGAGACAAATTAAAATTTATAAACACAATTGACAGCACATTAAAGAAAAGAAAAAATATTTAATCAGAATAAATTGAAAATTTTTACTCCTAAGAGTCATCCAAATAGCAGCAATAATACCATTAAACGTTTTTTGAAAATTCGATTATAGTTAACACTTAAAAAAAAAGATAATTTGGTTTAATAATTAGAACTTTATATTCTCTAAAGCCACTAATGCACATCTTGCTAACAACTATTACACAGTAATTTTCAATTTCATTACACTTAATTCTGTACGATAATGACTCGGAGATAAGGTATTCTTTTTCTCATTCAGTACTTATTAAAAAATACGAAATACTTAAAATTAGCCATTGAATTTTTTTCCTGCCTTTTTTATTCAACTAATGTTCTCCTAATTACATTTTAGCAGTGTTTAAAGTGAGGTTTCTGCGTTTCGGGTTGACTTTACCGCTTATTGACAAGTTGTCTAGTTTTGGCTTGGAAAGGTTTTCAATAAATGTATCTCCAAACTTAGAGAAAAACGGTGTGCAATTTTTTTAAACGCAACGACGCAAAATCTTACTTTATATTTGGGAACGAAATCCCATTATAATAATATCACGCACAAAATTGCGAAATGGTTTCAGCCTGGTGTTTCGAGGTTTTAAGGAACCCATTTTTCAGCGCAGCGACGTGTGAGCTTTAGAATTAGTTTCTTGGATGACTTCCATTTGTTTTTCTCGAATGACTTTTCATTGTAATGCTCACACTTCGTTGTGTTAGAAAAGGGATTTCTTGAAACCTCGCACAAGTATCTGCAATCAGTTTGCAAATTTGCACTTGATACATATTGTTTGCTATAGTTACTTTTCTGCAGTGGTATTTATTCATTTCATATTTTAAATTCGTCCATCATGCATGCTTTACGTATGGTGCTTATTTAAGCACCAAAAAACATTACAATGCTCAAAATTTAAGTTAAAGGCAAACTTAACAGATCAAATAGCTTTAGCGAAAGTTGCCTGCAGGTTGACAATACCAAATTTAAGGGTTTGAATGGTGCTTGTTTTCGTCAAAATTTTACAAATTGAGTTAAGCATGAATTTGGGTTTCTTCTGTGGAATAAAAAAACTTGAGAAATCAGCAAAAAAAGCAAAATAGCGAAGGAATTTAAAGTGAAATGGGGGGAGAAGAAAAAAAACAATAGAGTATAAAGTCAACATTTTCATGAGTACAAAGTTGATGTGGAAGTAAACTATTTGGCAAAGACAAACCATTTTTTCACCCATTGGTGAAATAAAAATATGCTCACAAAATATATATCATTTATCACATATTAAAAAATTTCGGTTTGCTTACTTAACTTGTCCATTTTCTTTCTTTTTTTTCCTTTGAGCAAATGAATGGCACCCTTTGAGCAAATGAATGAGCAAATGAATGGCATGGCAATACTAAAATCAAGTCTGTCCACGAAATTGAACATAAATAGATGAATAAGCGCTGCTTTTGTGCGTCAGCCCCAAGGGAAACATAATGCTAAATAAAATTAGTAGCCCAAAATTTCTCCTCTCAGCTTTTCCACGATTTGGCCTTTCCGGTATTACCATTTCAATCAGTAACCAGAATATATAACGAGAAGACAAACAAAACTGCGGAAACATCTTACCCTAAACGCACATAAATCTGTCCTCCCGTTCATCTCCCTTTTGGAACATCAAACAGATGGGGTGAAAGACACCTTGCGATGATTAAATAACGAGCCCTCGGTCTGCAAGAACTGCAAACAGACATCAAAGCCCCGCTAATCAAGTCGAGGACTGGGTTCGGAGGTGTTTGGTGGAACGAATAAACACCCCTCTATTCTGGAGGCTGGAAAGTTACCGGTAGACTTAAATCCACATTTCTGATAATAAAACAATTGTGTTACGGTTTTGTTCGTTTTGTTTCGCTTTGAGTTATTCTCTGCGGGTCAGTATTTTTTTCCTGTAAAGGGATTTCTATTCCTGAGTTTCCCAGAAAGTTTTTACTTACCGTTTCGAAAGAAAAACCAAAAACAGCTGCACTAAAAAAAAACGAATGTTGTTTTTACAGTATAATATAGCTAATTTTATAGTAATAAACGGTAAAAATTCCTAATTTTACAGTAATAAACTAAAATTTCTAATTTTACAGTTTATTACCGTGCATTTTACAGTTTTAAACTGGAACCTCTTCTGAGTGTATTGCACTGTTACGGAAATGAACTGTAAAAATTTTAACTTTACAGTAAGAAACTAAAATTGCTAGTTTTACACTTTATTACTGTGCATTTTAGTTTTAAATTCTAACCTCGGCTGCCGAAATTATACTGTAAAAAACAACAACTAATCTTTTGCAGTGTGCTTTTAGTTGACTTTTTCTTTCAATTATCATTTTAAAATACATAGAAATATGAAAATAGTTTTTGAAAAGGAAATGTAAAAATGCGGTAAATGTTCAATAAAAGAGTAAGAAACACAAAAAAAAGCAAATTAATCCTTATGTGGGGGAAGTTTCTTTTTTTTTTTTTTTTTTCGTAATTAGTGTAATGAGATGTATGTAACCCCAACGTTATATGTCTTGTGTAATCCACAAAAAATAGCAAATTAAATCAGGAAACAGTTTAATGATAAAATAAAGGAATATAAAACAACGTTTTAATGCAAAAGCAAACAGGAAAGTTGTATACACGGGTTTCGGAGTTACAACGATCCCTTTTTCAATGCACAAGTATTGATCGTTTTTATGAAAAAAGATCGACAGCTTATTAATTGCGCATTAATACGTTGTTTTATACTCTTATTTTTCAAGCACAAATGTAATTTCTTTAAGTTTCATTGATGTTTGTATTATTTGTTCAAATAAATGCTAAATACAACAGAAACACTGCCTTAAGTGATATACATATGCATCTGAGTGATTATAACCGGAATGCACCGGAACACAGTTCCGATATGGCATTTCTGGAAAACTAAATTCCATATTCTCCTAAAATTGGTTACAACTCATTATTCAGTTACTTCCTATTGCCGTTGTGGTGCTAGGAAACTTACGAATTCACCCCTAATATACACATAAAAGCATTCTACGTAAACATTACAAAACATTTGTATGAAATTATTCTGGGTTGCAAGACGCTTTATCAGATAAGGTTTTAAAGAAATAAAGAAGAATATTAAAGTATTAAAAATACGTTAAGAAAAATGAAGTGAATAAAACGACAAGTGAATAAGGAAAAATATGAAATTTCCTAGTAATAATATAATGTTAAACACAAAAAAGAAGGCGGTTGAGAAGAATACATAAACAAAATGTTTCAAAAGGAAATTGTTTTTTAAATAAATAACAAAATTAAATTAAAAAATAAATAAAACATGAAAAAAGCCACACTTTTCGTTTGGACTACATTTGATACAAAAATGCGATTTTTTATTATTGTAAAGCAAAAAATCAATTCTGAAAATGTGACATTCTCGTCCAATACAAAGACAAACAGTAAATAATTGAATACATTTTCATGATATCAATATACGTTATTTATTTTAACGCATATAAAGAACAGAACTCATCTTTTACATACAAAAAAAATGCATTGTAAAAGCAAAAATTCCTTTTACAGAAAGAAGGATGATCATTATTACCCTGAAAACATTGAATACATTTCTTGATCCTCCCTCTCTCATCCGTTTTTGATTCTCTTTTTACAGATTCATATTTTTTATCGGTGAAACCCTTTCCAATTGTTCATTTTCCCTCCTAAAATCTCAATCATTCACAAATCTCCAAGATGCACCTTCAAGGCAAATTCCTTTTCCAAAAACGCTACTGATTTTCTTTCTCCTCCAATGTAGGTTCCATCATTCATCATACTTAAGGCACCGAATTCTTTTCTTCTCCTTGATCATTAGGCTTGATAGAGAGATCATTCATGCGCTTTATTCTCCCCTTACTCGTTTTGCCTCCAAAGCACCATAGATCCTTCACTTTCCAAGGATCAATCAGGGCCCAAAACGACTACTAGATACATCGGTATTTTTTTTTTTTTTTTTTTTGTTTCTTACAGTTTTGAGTAACTACCATTGAAATAAAATTTTCCTGGGAAGAGCACACAGTTACAGAGGCTTCCCACAGGGACGGATACAAGAGAGGGACGATGGGAGCGATCGCCCTCCCCAATCGGGGGATTCTTCACCGGTAATATTTCAAGTTGAGGTCCTAAAAAAAATATACTGTCGGCCCCGCTTAAACGAATACTGTCGGTTCCAAGAAATATTATTCGATTAAGCGGGGCATTCGACTAAGAAGGGATCTTTAACATTGCATCTATGGCATATGTTCCGGGATTCGTATAACCGGGGTATTCATTTATCCGTTACCCGATTAAGCGAGAACGACAGTGTATGTTTTAATGAAGTTGGTGGAAAAGGTTCGGGGTTTCCCCATTAAATGTTTCGGAATTGAAGTCCGATACTTTTAATCAATATTTGTAAACCAGAATGCCTAGTAAAAAGTAAGTAAGAAAAATCAATCGCCCCTCCTTTGAAAAACTTCTGGATCTACCCTTGTCTTTCCCAAAGTTTAGGTGAGCCTAAACAAAATACTTGTTTGTAGCCACCCCTCCCCCCTCCCGTCCAATGAATACATTAAAACTCCCCCCTTAAGATAACGTTTCCCGGACGTCTTATTCCTGGGTGTTTATCCCCTCTTTCGTCGGCTTTGCCTACCGAAAGATTTATGATTGATTTTTATGTATTAATTTGTGAACGTCTTCATTACGTATTGTGTAGTAAAATTATGTCTTAAGTGCCACGAAGTACTCAGAATAAAATACACGAATGCCTATTTGTTCATGCATGCGTACATGATAACTTGGTTCTTTTTTTGGCGGGATGTTTCTAAATTATGAAAATAAACTAGCCGGGTACCCGGCCCTGCCCGGGTATGGTGTTTTAGTGACACTCGTTCATGAATTTTTCAACATTAAAGTGCATATCTATACACACAATGGCTACTCCTGTAAACAATGGCAATTTTTTCTGACTGGACAAACTAAAAAACTGTATTACATACCTTAAATACAAATGCAAGCTACAAATAATGTTTAGGAAAATCGGAAATGTTATAAGCTTGGTACAGGGTGCGGCGGAGAAACTTGCAGACTTGAAAAGTCAACTAAGGGAAAAGTACATCATGTATCAGTTTACTACTTTTTATAAGATATGGTACCCATTCTGAATTTTTATATTAGTTAGATTTAAAAACTACATCGGGAAGAATGACGGCCCCTGTTAATGATGCACTCATGTACCCTAGATTTGTTGCACTCTTTCGAGCATATCGACTGATGGGATGTTTGTGATTGCAAGCCGGATGTTGTTCTTCAGGCGTTGCAGGATCCGGGGCTTGTCGTTGTAAACGATCGATTTGAGAT
>JAXGGA010023425.1:0-13489 GCA_038373865.1 Uloborus plumipes | reverse complement strand
TTTTAAACGCAGTAAGGTATACAGTTTTATAAAAATATATATCTTAGTACACAATTGATTTCGTTTGTGTAAACAAATGAAATGTTTTATTCAATGTGAAAATTCTTCTCAAAAAAAAAAAAAAAAAAAAATGGTTATGCAATTGATTAAAATGTTATTTTAATCAATTGAATGCATCGTTAAAAGCAATGGATGGCTTATCCCCCCTCCACGCCCCCTCTTTAAAGAAAAAAGCAATAAAGCAGACACAAAATTGGCGCGCAAGTGTTTCATTCGTTATCAAGCTTCCACCGAAAAAATGAGACCTGCCTCGTTACTATAGCTACAGACAGGCACAGACATTTCGGCGGGAGCTTTTCTTGTGATGGACTGACAGTAAAGCACCTACTTGCGATCCTTAAAAGTGAGAAGCCGCGATAACGTGCGGAAGCAATGCCCTGATATTCTAAGAGCTCAATGAAATCCTTAATACCGAATAACTAACTCATAAATTTAAAACTGTCTTCCCGACAATTAAAGATGCCCCAAGTAAAATTGAAAAATTAACTGCCCTTGTCCAGATCTTTTTTGACCTGGACTAATCTATTTCCTTTTTTCTAAAAGTGCTAAGAAATTAACTTACTCCCTCCTTAATTTCTTAAATTTTAAGCATGTTAAGGACTCCCGGGCCATTCCATGAAAGCTTAAAGCAGAATGAGAAAAAAATTTTCTCATAAAAATAAAATTTTTGCTGGTAGATATTGAAGAAAAATGTTTAAAGTGTAGAGCATTTTATTCCAAACTAGTGGAAACACCGATTTTGTACATTAATAAGACTTTACAAAAAGGTAAATATGGCTGTTGAAAAAATTGTTTGAACACTTACACTTTGGACAGCTATCTCAATTGTAAGTTCATACCAGTTTTGAAATTTTACATTTATTTTCACGTGTCTATATTATTTTTATAGTGCTGAGTGCGATTTATTAATTCTTGCAACCTTATTTTGTATTTTATTTTAGACGTCTAATGATGAGTTTTAATGTCCCGTTCCGTCACGGAAACATATACTATCCGATCCGTTCAAATGTGCAGCAGGGGTAGGCGTCAGGGCACCTTTTTCCTGAATCTTTGCTAGTTGGGGAAGTTGTTCGTTGAAAAACCATCGCTCTACTTGGCATTTTGTATTCAGCATTTTGCTCACTTACTGGTTTTATTTTTCTCATGAGTAAACTTCATGCAGTCATGTTATTGGTCGTACGCCTGTAAGGCGTATGACGTAAGTTCAATTTGAAGTTTTTAACATGAGACCATACAAAAGAGGGTTTTTTTTTCAATTTGTTTTTAGGTTAATTTCTTACAGTGAGTTCAAGTAGTAAGGTTTAATTCCATGTATACTCAATTGCAATCAAATTTTTTATTAATGACTCATTAAAATTATTTTGGATTCAAATTTCTCCATTGGTAAGACTAGCTTTTTGAAAAAGTATGTACTAAACCTTAGTCATTAGTACAAGCGATTACTATATCTTTCACGACAAAGACGCCCGTCATTTGGGACATGAGGACGGGTGGTCAATGGCCTCTCCCCTGGTTTTGGGAAATTAATATATTTACAGACAAGTGAGCGTGGCTTATGCTTTTTTTTGCTATAATTTACAGTAAAATTTGGTATAATTTACCTTTTGCCTTCCCCCTCCCCGGAAACATTTGAAATGACGAGCCTGCGTCAGGAGAAAGGGGGTTAATAACAGGGAAATAGGAATTTTCACAACAATTAGTGTTAAATATTTTCCCACCTATATTCATAACGCAAAATAATTATGCAATGGTAAAAAATGAAGTTTTAATTCATATGATCCTTTTGTATTTTTTCTTCATTTATATTTGTGAGAAACGTTTAATATTAAAGTCAAGGTTGTAAAAATTCAACCTTTGGACTTCATCTCTCAATACCCCCCCCCCTCTGCCTCCGCCCCCCAAGAGCCTGTCCCGTATTAACAGTTCTTAAATCTGGCAACCCTGGTCACAATCAACATGTGAGGTAGAGGGCTTTTGGTCCTGACGATACCTTGATCAAGGAGGTGGCTCTCCCGAGCAGAGGCCCTTCATTGCACTTCAGAGGGTTGCTTGGGGTGCGTAATTTTTGGTAGTTGGGACCGGTTCGCGCCGTCCCTAGTATTGGTTTAAAAATGCATATGCTACCGAAAAGTGAAATGCGGTGTCAACTTGCGGAAACAGTATCCTGATACATAAAGAGATGAATGAAGTTCTTAAAATTGTTCATTCATAAATTTAAAATTGTCTTCCCGACAATTAAAAATGCCCCCAAGTAAAATTGAAAAATTAGCGGCCCTTATTCAGATCTTTTTTGACCTGTATCAATCTAAATTTCTTTTCTTCTGAAAGTGCTAAAAATCCCCTTACTCCCTCCTTAATTTCTTCAATTTTAAACATGCTAAGTACTCCCGGGCCATTCCATGAAAACTTAAAGCAGAATGAGAAAAAAAATTTTCTCATCAAAATAAGACTTTACAGAAAGGTAAATATCGCTGTTGAAAAAATCGTTTGAACACTTACACTTTAGACAGCTATCTCAATTGTAAGTTCATACCAGTTTTGAAATTTTACTTTATTTTCATGTGTCTATATTATTTTTATAGTGCTGAGTGCGATTTATTAATTCCTGTAACTTTATTTTGTATTTGTACAATTGCAATCAAAATATTTTATTAATGACTCATTAAAATTATTTTGCATTCAAATTTCCCCATTGGTAAGACTAGCTTTTTGAAAAAGTACGTACTAAACCTTAGTCATTAGTACAAGCGATTATTATATCTTTCACAACAAGACGCCCGTCATTTGGGACATGAGGACGTTTGGTCAATGGCCTCTCCTCTGGTTATGGGAAATTAATGTATTTACAGACAGGTGGGGGTGGCTTATGCTGTTTTTGCTATTATTTACAATAAAATTTGGTATAATTTACCTTTTGCCCCCCCCCCCCCCCAGAAACATTTGAAATGACGAGCCTGCGTCAGGCGAAAGGGGGTTAATAACAGGGAAATAGGAATTTTCACAATAATTAGTGTTAAACATTTTCCCACCTATATTCATGACGCAAAATAACTATGCAATGGTAAAAAATGAAGTTTTAATTCATATGATCCTTTTGTATTTTTTCTTCATTTATATTTGTGAGAAACGTTTAATATTAAAGTCAAGCTTGTAAAAATTCATTCTTTGGACTTCATCTCTCAATAGACCGCCCCCCCCGCCCCCAAGAGCCTCTTCCGTATTTACAGTTCTTAAATCTGGCAACCCTGGTCACAATCAACATGTGAGGTAGAGGGCTCTGACCTAGGTACGCCTTTTTCAATGCATGTTTCGACATTCCTTGCAACGCCGAAACACGTGTCTGCAGTATCCCTGCTTGTTTGTGCCTTCTTAACGTTGTAATTTCCTCTATGAAGAATGAAAATAATAAGAAAGTGAATACAATGCAGCTGTTTACCGCCAGTCTACACGTTAGGACAGGCGTTCGTACAAGATAATGTAGTTGAAGTCGTAAAAATTACGAGAAACGAAGGTAATTTTTTTATATATTCGTGTAACACGCCAAACTACTGGTAGTCAAAAGAAATAAACCTACTAATATATGTAGATAAAATTACAACGTAAAATAGGCACAAATAAGCAGGGATACTAGTGACACGTGTTTCGGCGTTACAAGGAACGCCGTTTTCAATGCAAAAAAACTGTTGAGCTTATGGATGCACAGACATCCTACAAAAGACCTTTTGTCGGATGTCTGTGCATCCACAAGCTCAACATTTTTTTGCATTAATAAAGGCGTTCCTTGTAAAGCCGAAACACGTCTTTTGTCGGATGTCTGTGCATCCATAAGCTCCACAGTTTTTTTGCATTGATAAAGGCGTTCCTTGTAACGCCGAAACACGTGTCTGCAGTATCCCTGCTTATTTGTGCCTATTTTACGTTGTAATTTTGTCTACATCATTAGCACAAAGGTATTTGTAACTTTACTAATACAGTGTTTTAGTTACTGTGCATTTGCTGATTTACAGTGCCTCGAAAGAGTAGTGTGTCGTTCGAGGGAGAAAATGTGAAGCCAATTTGGTGGAAAATGCCAGGTAGCACTGCGCTCAGCTCACAGGTCATGAATTTCGGTCAATCTCGCTTAAAACCAGTGATTACATGCTAATTTCGTGGTTTAAAAGCCTCGCTTTAGGAATTGAGATTTTTTGAACGAAAAAAATGAACTTTCGAATGAATTTTATTTGTTGCACGCGTGTTCATTTATTTTTTGAAGCCACACACAAACATTACATGATTTTTGTTAGTAAATTTTCTAAAGTGTTATCTCCGTATATTATTTCTCTAAGCCGAATCCTATACCCGGTCGAAACTCGCTCATTTCTTTATCGAATTGCATGAAAATTTATGATTTTGAAGTTTATCCCGCTGGCTATTGACGAAAATTAGACCCACCCTCTAAAAAGTGTCGGTTCGTTTTTTATTCGAACTTCAATTTTTGGGCACAAAATTGACTATATCTAGCGAAATAATTGTCGTATCGTCTCCATTTTGATTTCATTCGAAAGATAAAAATAAATGCGTTCTTTAGAACGTTTCTCCGCTAGCGCCGCGTAACGAGAATCTCGAAAATCCACGTTTAAGCGACTTATAAGCGATTGAAGTTTGAAAAAGTTAAATTTTTTGCTCAACTGTTAAAATCGTTACCATGGTTGTTCAAATCAATTTTAAATGCGACATTTCAAGCCAAGGCTTAGCTCGGTAAACCTTAATTGTAACTTTTAGTGTTTCGTCAAAAATTTGATGTTTTTGGTTTTTCTGTATCGTAATGGGGGCAGATAGGTATCCTCTGTTTTATACCACGACAACCAATGTTTTAAAATAAACCGCCTTAGCAGGGGAGCGAAACAAAGACACCAAATCTAACGCATCCAATCGAGGACTGAAATCTTTGAACCTGAATAACTCAATTTTAAGTTTAGAGTTATTTTTTTTTTTGCGGAATTCCGCACGGGTCACCTAGTTTCCTTTATTAATAGTAAATTGAAACTCTAAACCTTGTCGGTTGTTGAGAATACTTTCGCTTTTTTCATTATTACGTGAGATATTTCGTAATACAAATTGCTGTATCTTATTATCGTTCTTGAGTTTCTTCCGAACAACTACGCGTTTCTTATTTTCTTACTAAAGCTGTTTTTAATATCTTGTAGCTAATTAAATAAAGTGTAAAAAAATAATTGCTGACTGTACTGTCAAATTCACTGTAAAATAGTAAAGTTAATGGGGGTTCCGATCCAGGGGTGCCGACGGGGAAGGGGGGCAGAGAGCTTACAACATTTTTAAGGTAAAGTAATTTGTGAAAGCTGTAGTCTCAATTTTGGAGGAAATGAGCTGTGTAAAAATCTGTGTGGGAGGGGTGGGGGCTTCTATCCCGTTGCTGACGTTCCAGCATAGAACAACCACTGGCTATTTTGTTGAAATTGTATTGAAATATTCCACAATGTATTCTTATTACAAGAGCCAAAGCAAGTGTGTCGACCAGGGGAGGGGGGTTTGATGGCGCATGACGGAGCAGTAGCGTAGCTAGGGGGCCCAGCGCCCGTGGCGAACTTGAAAAATTGCGCCCCCCCCCATGGAGGTCGCTCTGATGGAAAGTCATTGTGACCTTCCAAAATGTCCTGACTCCAAAAATTTTGATTTATTTATTCGAAAAATTTGCAGATTATGTTGCAACTTTTTTTTTTCTTTTTTCTTTCTTTCAGCATTTTCAACAATGCTCAGTGTTCCCCCTCATCTTATTTGTGCATGATATGTTTGCTTGACGAAAATAGATACCTTTGTGCAAAAATTGCAAATTATAAATCCAACGTTGAGTAAGCACCGATACGCAGGGATACTGCAGATACGTGTTTCGGCGTTACAAGGAACGCCTTTTTCAATGCGAAAAATTGTGAGCTTATGGATGCACAGACATTCGACAAAGTGCATCGTTAAACTCACAATTTTTCGCATTGAAAAAAGCGTTCCTTGTAACGTCGAAACACGTGTCTGCAGTATCCCTGCGTATCAGTGCTTAGTTAACGTTGGATTTATAATTTGCCTATGTCTGCTTGTTCGTATTATTAGGTAAAATTCAAGTTTTATTTTTTACAAATTTTTTGTTCAATTCGAGAATTTTTGTCTTCCAACAATATTAAATTATGGCGTTCCTACCTTACCCATCATTTCACCATACATTCAAAAAACATAATGCTTGCAATTCGTTTTTGAACATAGTGTGTTTCTTTTTCCTCGCAACAGCTTTTATTTTAAATAGAATTTTTTTAAACACTAGAAGAATGCATAAAATAAACACAATTTGTGCATTTTAAATAAAAATCAAAGGATTAATTCTATTGTGATTAGGAAATCAAAGAAAATATGAAAAGCATAATTAATCTGAAATTGGCTTAACAAATACGACTCTTGCGTACAGGCAAAATAAAAGTTCGTTACTTTAGGCCTCCGATTTTCTTTAAGAATAAATACTTTTCATTCTAATGTTCAAGAGACCCGCCGTTATTTAATACTAATATTATCTATGAGGCGAGTTAGGAGAAGGGTAATTGTTCCCTCCCTGGTTTTAAGAAAGCACCAGATGTATTTTTTTTTCTTTTATAAATTTTAAACACTGCGTACACAAACATGGGCCAACAACAGGGAAAGTATTAGCGGATATCACAATGCCTGTGCTCGAACTGTGAATGAAAAAAAAAATCTGGTATGGGTCCCACACTACTTCCTTCTACGTGTAAATTTCTTTGTAGATGCCTTAGTGTTAAAATAGTGCTAGGAGTCAGCAAGTTAGCAATTCGAACATTTACACCCATAGTTGGCCACGAAACAATGCAAAACAAATGTTTTACAATGATTCATTTTCTAAATATCGTCGATTTTAACATCATTCAGTGGATTTTTCGCAAGATATCGCCAATAGCGCCAAATTGAACCCAAATTCAAAACATATTTTTTTCGCCAAATTTGTTTCCAACTTGGCGATATGTCGCCAAGTTGGCGTCAAACACTTGGCGACCAATAGTTTGGCGATATATCGCCAAGTGGTCGTGCCAATTCATCTGCATTGAAATTAACACTGATTTACCCCAATAAAGGGGTAAAACACCCCCTTGAGAGCATTCGAATGCAACCACAGGGGGAGGTGCACAACTAGAGATCCTCAAAGCATACATACCAAGCTAAAAGCTTCTACGGTATATAGTTTTTGAGTTATGCGACACACATACATACGCACATACATCCGCACATATGTACATACAGACGTCACGAGAAAATTCGTCGTAATTAACTCGGAGGTGGTTGAAAAGGATTTTTCGGCTGTTTATATGTTGGTAGGTAGGTTAGTGGGTACGTGCTGACAGGTCGAAAAAACTACTGAACATTCATTCGGGGGTGAGCAAAATCAAAATTTAGACTCAAATTTGAGTGATTTTTTTTTGCGATCACAATACTTCCTTTAGTACGTAAAAGGAAGTAAAAAAACTGATTAGCAAGTATATTTGATATCGTTTAAAAGAAGTGGCTCGCCCCCCTGACGTTAGAGTAGAATACACGCATCTTCCCTCAATATTCACTTGCCGTTTCCTTGTACACATGAGAAACAATAGCTATTTTATTTATTTTGACAATAGAAAGAGCGCAAAATATATTGCACTGGCATAGTTACAAATCGAGCTCAATCCCTCCCAATAATACTAAAACGGTAATGAGTACGAAGAACAAAGAAGTGCTATATATACACTGCTCGACATTGAAAATGCAACACCAAGAAGGAGTGGTCAGAAATTGATGAAATTTGGTAAGAAGACAGAGACAGCATGGAACAATAAGTGATTATTTATTTCAAAATAAATAAGCAAAATTTAGAGCGAGGACGGCGTCGGCTCAGTAAGAAGTAGGACCACCGCGGACAGCGATGCACGAAGAAACACGTCTAGGCATGGAGTCAATAAGCCTGCGGATGGTGTCCTGAGGGATGGCACTCCATTCCCTTTCAACCATTTGCCACAGTTCGTCCTCTGAACGAGGCAGTGACAGGTTCTGCAAACGGCGTCCAATCACGTCCCCGATTGGTGACAAGTCGGGAGAGTATGGTGGCCAGGAAAGCATCTGTACACCTCGTAGAGCATGTTGGCTGATTCGAGCACTGTGAGGCCGGGCGTTATCCTGTTGAAAAATTGCATTTGGCATACCCTGAAGGTAGGGGATTGCCACCGGCCGCAGTACATTATCTACATATCGTTGGGCCGTCATAGTGCCCCGAATACGAACTAGAGGTGATACGGAATTGTATGCAATAGCGCCCCAAACCATTATGCCACGTTGTCGCACTGTGGGGCGTTCCACAGTTACTGCCGGATTCGATCTTTCTCCACGTCGACGCCACACACGTATGCGATGACTATCGCTGGACAAACAGAAACGGGATTCATCTGAGAACACTACGGTTTGCCATTCTGCCATCCACGTCGCTCTGGTCCGGCACCATTCCAAACGTTGGAGTCTGTGCTGTGAGGTCAATGGCAGTCTTCTTAGCCGGCGGCGTGATTGCAGGCCACGTGCAACCAATCGACGGGAAATGGTTCTGGTCGACACAGGAACATCCAGGGTACCTTGCACGTGCTGCAGAATCAACGTACAAGTGACTTGCGGGTCCGCCACAGCTTGTCGGTGAATCCGTCGATCCAAGCGGTCTGACGTCACTCTGGCTGCACCTGCACCCCTCAATGTGGCTACATTTCCTCTTTCCAACCATCTCCGACACAGCCGATGCACAGTGCTTGCATCCATGTGGGTATCAGCTGTAATTTGACGTACGGACCAACCTCCCCTTCTCAGTCCGATCACCATACCCCTTGTAAAGTCGTCTATGTGCTGGAAGTGTCTTCGTTGAGGACGGCGTGGCATTTCCTCCTATCACACGTATCCTTCGAGACAAAAACCAAATTTTTCCGATAATTAGTCTGGCAGAAAAACCAACATGAACATAGCCCACTTTTCAACTTCATTCTCTTATATCTTACTTCACGTGCGTCGGAGAGCTGCGCATTTCATATTATTTGCATAACTCAGTGACGTCGTCTACGGTAAAATTTGCATGAATTTCTGACTACTCCTTCTTGGTGTTGCATTTTCAATGTCGAGCAGTGTAGTTTAGATGTGAGAGCACTTCATTAAAGTACATATAAAATTGAAAAAATTCCAAAATACGAAATCGAAACTCACTAAAAAATTTTTATTTCAATGCTTGTTTCGGCGTTCCATGTGCCTTCTTAACGTTGTAATTTCCTCTATGAAGAATGAAAATAATAAGAAAGTGAATACAATGCAACTGTTTACCGCCAGTCTACACGTTAGGACAGGCGTTCGCACAAGACAATGTAGAGCATTTAATAAAGATTACGATACAGATCGTGAGAAAATAATTGCGTTAGAGCTACGCTCTTTTTCGCTGTTTGGGTGAGAGAGAGAACATGATTGAGCTGACATGAAACAAATGGAAGGACTGGGTAAAATGTAAGTGCAAAATTACAATAGAAAAACAAAAAGTGTAGGAAAAGGCAGAGCGAGGGACCTGCCCCACGCTCTGTACTCACTTCGCGCCGGAAGTGAGCAAGGAAGAGACCTACTGTTAGGGCCAATCCTAACATGGTAGGGGTCTTATGGAGCGCCTAACCAGCAAGCCTTTTCTTGCCGGTAGGGGAGGAGAGAGTCGCTAACAGCGAGTAGGCCATAGGCCTCGAAATGAGACCCAGCCTAGCGGCAAGCCGCTGACACGGCATGGACTAGTGTGAGAGATTGTCATCCCAAGTAAGGTCACTTGAGTCTGCATTGAAATTAACACTGATTTACCCCAAAAAAGGGGTAAAACACCCCCTTGGGAACATTCAAATGCAACCACAAGGGGAGGTGCACAACTAGACCATACTCAGAGCCTACATACCAAGCTAGAAGTTTCTACGGTATATAGTTTTTGAGTTGTGTGAGCCACATACGCACATACATCCGCACATACGTACATACAGACGTCACGAGAAAACTCGTCGTAATTAACTCGGGGGTGGTTGAAAAGAATTTTTCGGCTGCTTATGTGTACATATGCATGTGCTGACAGGTCGAAAAAACTACTGAACATTCATTCGGTGGTGAGCAAAATCAAAATTTAGACTCAAATTTGAGTGATTTTTTTTTTCGCGATCACAATACTTCCTTTACTACTAGGCTACTATACGTAAAAGGAAGGAAAAAAAAATGATAAAAAAATTTGAAGCAAGGACAGAGAGGAAAAATTCAGAGATAAAAATTTCTGGAAAGAATTTTTAAGTCTTAAAATATGATTTTTGTCTATTTTAAACGGGGTTAGAGACAGGGGTGCCCATCCCCCCCAAGCTCAATGGCTCAAATCCCCCCCTCCCCAAAATGTTTCCCAACCCTCTTGTGCGTTTTTTTTTACCACTCTTTTTTATTTTATTTATTTTTTAAAATATTATTATTTTTTTAATATTTGATTATTTTTTTAAGTTGTAAATATTATTTTTTTATTTATTATTATTTTTCTAAAAATACTAATTATACGTAGAACAGAATCGCTTTTTTTCTTTTCCAGACATTCCAAGCACACTCACACGCACACAAAATAAATAAATAAATAAAAAAAATAATAAAGAAATAAAAGAACTAATGTGAATTAAAAATATTAATTAATGAATAATTTTTATTCAAAACAAATCAGCCCATAATTTAAATTAAAAAATAAATTAATCAATAATTTAAATCAATAAATAAATTAATTAATTAGCTTTAAAAAATCCCCCCCAAAAATTTTTATGGCGCAACTTGCGCCATATTTCCCTCCCCCCATATATTATGGCGGGAGCCCCATACATTATACAGATATTGCGCCATAATCCCCCCCTCTGTGGGCACCCCTGGTTAGAGATACATTATATTTGTCTGGGTTTAAGCAAAAAAGATAAAAAAATTCGAAAATTAAGCCAATGAATATATTTTTAATTGTAAAAATGATGGAAATATAAAATTTCCTATTATTAGGTAAAAACGAAGAAAAATAATAATAATGAATAAATAAATTTTTCAATTACTGATTACAAATGGTAATTAAATAAAAATATGAACATGTAAAAACGAAGGTAATATGAAAATATTTTTAAGTAATAAAAAAATTAAGTACCGACATAATTAATTTTTTGCCACATGCTTAATTTATCAACAGTTTAGAGAGCTGATTCTTAGCAAAAAAAAACATCGTACAATACAAAGAAAATGTTGCATACAATCGCATATATGTCAGATTTGGCATGTTAGATGCGGTCGATTAAACATCTTTCTTAAAAATTATGGCAAAACTTCAGTGGGATCAAAATCATATTTACAGCCTTATTCACAATCACGGCTTGGCTGCAGAATAATCCCGAAATCGATCTATCCTGCGATCCAGATCCATCCTCCGTTCTTATTCACCAACCTTGGATAAATGAATCGCGGGATTACTCAGACACAGATGTAAGAACTTCTGTAATTGGTCGCTTTTGATCAGGTGACGTTGACGGCATTCCCATGATTCCTAGTCACTCATCATGGAAAAATCATGGCCGCCAATGTTTACCGGAAGCTGACAAATCTTTATTATTTTTTATATTTTTTTCTAACCGTCAGAGCTTTTCACAACTTATGTATGTTATATATCTTGGTAAACTGCATCTTCAAAAAAATTTTCATTAAAAAATATTAATTTTAAGGTACTTAAATCAATTAAAAACTCACTGTAAGTGAGAAATTTCAACGGCGTCCATCTTGGGCCACCAAGAATCTATTCAGTTCTTAAAAATGTTTCTGAATTTTTCTACCGTTGTTATCACACTACTTTTTCGTCCTAAGATGCATATTACAGGTTTATTTCGCAAAAAAAGTAAGGAATCAGAGGGATATTTCAAAATAAAAACATCATATCCTCCATGTTTGTCTTTTCCTACATGTAAAACGTGTGGTAGAGAGTATAATCGCGGAATTAAACCGCCAATATTGGCGGCTCAGATTCGAGGCTATATTTCGCTGCTTGTAGGCTGGAATAATCTTCCGTTTGCGATTGTGAATAACGATTTCGTGCGAATCCTGGGATAATCTTCAACAGTGGCAACATTGAAGGATTATTCGTGTTTGTGAATAACGGTGTTAATATATCGCTGCTTGAAATGAACAGTGGCATATCTGCAAAAATCGATTTTGTTTTATTACATCAAAAAATTCATTTTTTTTAAAACTCTTTCTTGTGGTAATATCGGCATATCTCTAGTTCCAAAATATCACGCAGCAATCACTAGTGTAGTTATGCATAGTTGGTATTTTGGCACGCTTCTCCTAGTAAACAACGACACAGCCGCCATTGCGTCCGTTCTGAAGATGTGCTCGGAGGAGGAACATCTATGTCTCTGTAAGTTGATTCGGCATAAGTACCCTTAATACTATTTTACGATTCGATTTATTTGATTGTGCAAAAACTTTGAAACGCTCTACTGAAAAGTAGTGTTTTGCAGATATGCCACTGTTCATTTCAAGCAACGATACAGGCTTTTGAGTGAATAAATATTTAACACAGCTGAAATTATGTTGAACATACATCAGTATTTTTCTTTTTTAAATTTAATAGATACATCTCCTCCCTGATTTGACACAATTAAATGAACAATATGTATTTTTTAGGTTTGTTTTCCTAAACTTTCATGTTGTAGAGAAATATTTTCTGTCTCGAAAACATGACCTAACTTGCAACACATGGGTCTAGTATAAAAAGCAGTGTAGTTGAAGAAATTTTTTTCTATTTATGAAAAAGAGGTTACACTTGAATTGCTTTTCCTCGCAATGGATTGCTTTTACTTTGTTGAAAAATGAAACTTGATCCAGGATGACAGTCAATACGGGCAACAGACAAAATTATGATGTAACTGATCATTTGCCAACCCTTCTAACATTGAAAATAAATTTTTATGCATGACTGGGCATGATTTTGTTGTTTCAAATTTGCATTTTGTACACATCCTTTGCTTCCAACCTCCAGAAAAATGTAAAATGATTAGAGGAAGCTGATGAATTTCATTTTTCAACAAACTCATGGAATCAAATCAGAATGTACATTCAAACTTAAGTTTACAATCTTAACTCTTCTTGAAAGTTAGACAATAAAAGATCTAAATGAGAACACTTTTTATTCTATATAAATTTATTCATCAAAAAAAATTTGACACGATGTAGTTCCTCTTGGCAATACCTGTGTGGTACGCTAATCTATTCTGCCTGTCTTGGCTATGCAAAACAGCATTAATATTGCCGTCATATATGTCCCCGGCATAAATTGCCATGTTATGCAGCACGGCAGTAG
>JAXGGA010023424.1:0-13489 GCA_038373865.1 Uloborus plumipes | reverse complement strand
ATGTGAGGGCGAGCGTTATCCGGTTGGAAAACGCCCCTTGAATGCTACTCATGAAGGGTGTTACTACTGGTTAAATTAACAGACTGACAACAAATTTTCAGTCAGTGAGTTTGGGATAACCACAAGAATGCCCCTGCTGTCGTAGGAAATTTCTCCAGAGACCATAACTCCAGGTGTGAGTCCCGTGTGTCTAGGCCGTAGACCGCTTGGATGCAGGCGGTCCCCTGGCCTCCTTCTGACCAATGTACAGCCACCACTGGCACTAATTCAGAATCTGTTTTCATCAAAAATTACAACAGATCTCCACTCCGACTTCCAGTGAGCTCTGTCGTGGCACCACTGCCGTCGGAAAAGGCAATGGTTTGCAGTCAATGGAATACCGGCTACAGGCTGCCTGGCTCGGAGCTGTCCTTGAAGTAAACAGTTTCTTACCGTTCCTTGGGTCCCGACGGTACCAACTGCAGCTCGAATGTCAGTCGCAGATGCAGTACGATGCGCCACAGCCGTACGCAAGATTCGGCGATATTCCTTCTCAGTCGTGCCACGTGGCAGCTTGGAACTCGATCTTCTTGAGGTAGTACTATCCCTTGCCCATAGCTTCCAATAATCATGCATGGCGGAAACATTCCCACCCAAGTCTTTCTGCAATATCGCGAAGTGAAAATCCACCTTCTCGTAGCCAAATTGTACGACCTCGTTTAAACTCGGTGAGCTGTTGATAATGGCTTCTTCGTCTTCTTGAAAGGTATTCCTGGCTAACATGAACGCAATTCGTCCAATTTCACGAAAAAATAATACACACGAGCTTCACAACACGCTTTTAAAACAAGCCTTATTTGCATGTTCCGAGTGACGCCAGCTGCGCCACACTTATGCGCGAAACACGAAATTTCAATCGATGTCATCTTTCAGTTGTATAAACACGCCTACCAAATTTCGTTTATCTAACACAAGTCTTTCTTGGTGTTGGGATTATTTTTTCCGCCAGTGTATGTAGGTATCATATAACATAAAAAATTAATTTAATGTGTAACAAATAAATGAGTAAAACATTTAAATGCTGAAATATTGTTTCTAAGTTTGCCAAATTGTAGCAAAAATTTTCGAATATGAAATTAATCGGGAGGTCACTGTGACCTCTCATTAAAACGCCTCTGAAGATACCTCACCTTATTTACTTTTTCCAATATTTCAAAACTAGTACAAGGTGCAAAATTAATCGTTCTCTCAGTAAAAATTTCTCAATTTTTGACCTAATTGCAATTAAAAAACTAAAAATTCTAAAACTTAAGACAAAATTAAGTGCGTTTAATCCTTTTTTCTTTCTCTATACATTTATATACATTATTACTGTGTACTTAAAGTTTCAGCAGGTCTGACAAACTTGATGGACATATTATACTGTGAGATAAAAGCACTAAAATGAAAAATACTTTTTTTAATTGATGGGTATTGCGAAAGTTATTTTTTTTTTTTTTAGTTTCGATAATTGGTAAGGCGGATAAGGTGCCATTGAAGGCATAAAATTCACTCAAAAAAAAAAAAGAGGTCTGTGGTGTAGTTTCTTCCTCTTCCGAAAATGCGTGGAAGTTTTGGCAATTTCCCTGTTTTTTCTTACGTTTCGAATACATTTTGTAGAAACGTTAAAATGCTGTTTTCCCCGTATTTATCTTAAATAATTGTATTGTTGGTCACATATGATGCATTTTTAGATGTTTGATGCTAATAAATTAGCTACTTATCGCTTGTAAATTTTAAAATTTGAAATATATTATTGAAAAATTATTGTAGTTATCTGTTTGGCTTATTGTTAAAAACCATCCAAAACAACCTAGAGTTCACCCCTAATCACTTGTAAATATTTCGAAATAAGACCAAAACTGTTAATCCTTAAATAATAGCAGACGGGTGAACGTTAGAACAACGAAAACATAAACGTCATTGCTGGTGCTGAAAAATAAATAAATAAAAACACAGAAAACCAACTGCAAGATTCACTGGTATTAAATTAAGGTCTGTAGTATAATTTTTTTCTTTTCTACAAATGTTTTGGCAATTTCCTGTTTTTTCTCACGTTTTTGATAAATTTTGTCGAAACATTAAAATGCTGTTTTCCCCGTATTTATCTTAAATAATTGCATTGTTTGGAACTTATGTTGCAATTTAAGATGTTTGGTGCAAATAAATAACTTATTGCTTATAAATTTTAAAATTTAGAATATGCTATTAGAAAATTTCCTTTGGTTCAAAACCAAAGGAAAATTAGAGACGAGCTCAAGAAGAAAAGGTGAATTTACAGAAAATGTCTACCCTAATTCCCAACAGAGTAGTTTATCTACACTGTTTTAAGCAACAAAAATACTTTCCGAGTAGAATTTGTGTGTTTCAGTATTTTTAATCCTATGACAAATTTGCTGTAACAAAAGGCCATTTAGGAAGAGTCTGTCATGTCTCTTTTTGATTCACACATGATGCATTTTAATAGTATTTTAATTCCTAGCTAACGTAGGACGTCTAAAGGAGACTGTAGATTCTAAAATATTTGGGTTACTAAGTTTAGTTATGTGACAAAAGAAGCTTCGTTACTGGAGGTTTACTGATATTGGTTGATAACCCAAGCAAATAGATCGTAGCAATAGTTAAGTCTAAATTTTAATTTCTAAACCTTAAACACTCGAATTTGTTTGTTCTTCTTCTTCTAATTGTTTTTTTTTTCCCTTGAATTGCTGCAATTTTTTCCAATTAATTTTCATAACAATGTATTGATATCTTGATTTTCTTCAATTTCCATTCCCGTGGTTGCATTGTTGGGAATTCTCAGAATGACCTTATTATACAGGGTTATTCTAAATGATGGACCCCTTTTTAAAAATTCATATTTATTAAAGTACAAATCCGAAATGAACAATCTTTATTGCAATGGAAAGATGAAATTTCAAATTTTTTTTTAGTACAATTTTTTTTCTGATGCTGCAAAAAGAGGGCGCACCAGTAGAGTTTGCACCGGATTAGATTATAATTTGATTTACTGGCGCAGCTGAGGAAAATGGCGACCGTGGACCAAAAGGTTTTCTGCGTTCTTCAGTTTGTAAAAACTGCGTCACAAATTTAGTGCTGCGGGCATTTCGTGCCAAATTTGGAATTAAAGCCCCAACTAAAAAAAGCATAAGCCGTTGGTTTAAGCAGTTTCAAAAGACTGGTAGTGTTTGTAAAAGCCGTGTGTGGACGTATTCGGTTACCGCACTCATGTTTGCCGTACAGCACGCGGTGGACACATTGAACATTTATGATTATATATGAAAAAAAATTTCAAATCTCCTCTTTCCGTTGATATAAAGAACGTTAATTTTCGTTGAAAACTTTAATAAATATGAATTTTTAAAAAGAGGTCCATCATTTAGAATAACCCTGTATTTATTTGTCTAAAATTTACATCCTTTTGCTCTGCTTATCGTTTCGGTTTTAAGACAATGGATTGCAAGCAAAGAGTTCTGTAGGCATTTGTGAGCAACCTAGATTACGTAATAGGCTCTATTTTCTGTATTGAAGTTTTAGAGAACACAGTTCAGTTGAAAGAGTTGCACAACTACCTAGTACGTATTTTTGGATCCATGCTCAATTTTTCTGTAATTTTCCTTTCTTTTTCCTATGTAAAGTGACAGAAGTAGCCTTCAACGGTAGCTTAAGTTGGTCTTCGCATCCTCTATTAGCTTAGGTCCTGTAGTTTATCGTATTATCAGGTGTCATATTAGGAATCGTATGAAAAACTCCCATTAAATCTTGTAGTTTTTTTCTGTGTTTTTATTTATTTATTTTTCAACACCAGCAATGACATTTATGTTTTCATTGTTATAACGTTCACCCGTCTGCTATTAGTTAAGGAATGACAGTTTTGCTCTTATTTCGAAACATTTACAAGTGGTTAGGGGTGAACTCTAGGTTGTTTTGGATGGTTTTTAACAATAAGCCAAACAGATAACTACAATAATTTTTCAATAATATATTTCAAATTTTAAAATTTACAAGCGATAAGTAGCTAATTTATTAGCATCAAACATCTAAAAATGCATCATATGTGACCAACAATACAATTATTTAAGATAAATACGGGGAAAACAGCATTTTAACGTTTCTACAAACTGTATTAGAAACGTAAAAAAAAAAAGGAAATTGCCAAAACTTCCACGCATTTTTGGAAAAGGAAGAAATTATACCACAGACCTCAATTTTTTGGGTGAATTTTATGCCCCCAATGGCACCTTTTCTGCCTTACCAATTATCGAAACTAAAAAAAATAATTTCTTTTAATAATTTGCTCAAATTCTCAATAAATTGCATTTTTTCTAAACTTCAACATAATTACGAAGATAAAGAAATAAACCAAAAATTAAAAAAAAAAAAATGTGCACTATGTTCCATTAGCGGCACCTTTTCCGCAATACCCATCATCGAAAAAAAAAACTCATTTTCGGCCCACCCTAATGGGCATTTTTTCAAATGAGTGTGCGTTTTTGTCAAAACGTCATAGAGATGGCAGCACTATACGACAGATGGAATTTTAGTGCCAGTCGCGAGAATAAGAACTGAATCGTTTATTTCAGAAACCACCTAAGCGGCAAAATATCAAAAAATAGTGCAAAAGGCACCCAAATTTCATATCAGCAATGCTATCTGGCAGCCTTGAAAATAATCCTTTTATTTCAGACTAGCGGTACCCGCACGGCCCTGCCGGTGGTATGGTATAAACTTAAAAATTCATTTGTAAAAAATTGTGGCAGAAAAAATACTCTAATTTAGTTATAATTCAATTTTCCTTCCCTCAAAGAATGTTATAAAAATTTGGTATGAACCCCACACTACTTCCTTTTACGTGTAAATTTCTTAGTAGATGCTTTAGTAGTGCTAAAATAGTACTTTTGGAGTGAGCAAGATAACAATTCAAGCATTTACATCCGTAAGCCAATGCACCCACAGCTCGATCATAGCATGCTAAGAGACTGCAGTTTCGTCCTTATTGTGGACTCCTCAGTTAGGAATAGCCAATGATCGAACTGGAGGCAAAGATCCTATTATTGTAGCTAAGATTGCCAACAAACTGGTAGATAAAGTGAATTTATCTTACTAGCAAACGTCCGCAAACCATGGTGCGGCTCTCAACTCGAAATTTGAAGGCAAAAGCTGGGTACTCTCTGTTTGCGTTTTGTGCGCCAGACACCCACGGATGCTTCCATTTGAAAAAGGGGAGATAAGTTTAGGATGCGCACTTCCCGATGCCTTCAGTTTTTGCTCGCATGCTACTTCCTCATTGCATTTCCCTCTTATTTCGAGACAGTCTGAAGAGACTTGGTGCGTGCGCAGATACGACGGAGGTTTCGCGAAAAAATGTTAGACAGTAACATGCGATGAGTTACAGCCCATAAGCCAGGGCGAAGGCAGAACTGAAGCAAATGCACCCACAGCTCGATCACAGCGTCCTAAGACTGCAGTTTCGTCCTTATTGTGGACTCCTCAGTTAGGAATCACTTAAAAGTTATTAGGTGGGGAAAGGTTGTTTGAACGGTTCAATGTTGAACGAAAAAGATGTTCAAATTGAAAATTTAAATACGGTAATGAAGTATCCTTGCCGAGATCTTTCGAACAAAAAAAAGTGTTTGTTTAAATCGGACTGTTCGCTCAAAAATTATTAGGTGTGAGAGCGTGCTTGAACGGTTCAATGTTGAACGAAAAATTGTTCAAATCGGAAATGTAAATACGGGAATGAAGTATCCTTGATAAGATCTTTCGAACGAAAAAAAGTTTGTTCAAATCGGACTGTTCACTCAAAAGTTAGCATCGCGGGACAGGTTGTTTGAACGGTTCAAAGTTGAACCAAAAATTGTTCAAATCGAAAAATCAAATATGGGAATGAGCTGTACTCGCCGAGATCTTTCCAACAAAAAAAGTTTGTCCAAATCGGACAGTTCACTCAAAAGTTAGCATCGCGGGACAGGTTGTTTGAACGGTTCAAAGTTGAACCACAAATTCTTCAAATCGAAAAATCAAATATGGGAATGAGCTGTACTCGCCGAGATCTTTCCAACAAAAAAAATTTCGTTCAAATCGGAATGTTCATTCAAAAGTTATTAGGGGGGGGGGGGCAGACCGACAGACCGACCGACCGACAGACCGACACACAAATTCCCCATCTCAATACCCAACTGACAAATTTTTAATTTTTCGATATTTATTTCATTTATTTGTTTGACTTTTTTTGGACTTGGCGATATTTTTTGAACTTGGCGATATTATTTGGACTTGGCGATATTTTTTAGATGCATTAAGCCACTTTTAATGCTTTTTTCGTCTCTTTTATTTTTGACGGGACAGTAGGCTAAAAACTGAGAGTCTATGTTTGCTTCTTTCCCTTGAGCGAGCAGAACTTGCTGTAACTTTCCTCACCATTTTGAAGGCGCGAAGCATCTCAATAATTCGAATGATTATTTTGATGCAGGAAAAAAGAAGGCGTGATGCGCCTGTTAACGAGTCGCATTGGTGGCGAGTATTTTTTTTTTTTTTTTTTTGAAACATTCTTTACTTCTTTAAAGGCGCGAAGATCCAGTGCAACGCCGGGCCACGCAGCAAGCTGTTTGGGCATTAGTGGGCCACGTACGTAGTATGTCTTAAAATCTTATGAATGTTGAATTATATCAAATAATATCACATCAGAATGAGGTAAAAGTTGGGTGGCGGGAGGTCATAATGCATTAACATGCCGCAGGAAGCTAATCTAGCTGCCCTGGCAGCTAGTTTTTGTTTTAAATTGTGTTTGTATGCTGTCATTTTTTCTGAATGTTTGGTAAAACGTGAAGGAAAATTCTTGATACCCCCTGCCCCTCTTTTTATATCCTAAGCACAGGAGTGGGGGGGGGGGGGTATTTTCGGGGAAAATATCAGGTGAAGCCTTAATTTAATTTGAAAAATATTATAAATACAATTGCATAAATCTTTTAAAATGCTAATTTTTAAGAGTGTATTTAATACTTTTGGTGATATAGCTTAATAGTTATTTATGAATGTTTTCATTTACATGTAGCTGCAGATCCTTTCGAGGTGTTTTTTATTCGCTTCCAGTGTTTCGGAAACGAACAACCTGGTTGCACATCAGACTTCATTGACTCACATCCTGAACTATCCCACTCTAATAATGAGATTACCAAAGCAGACAATTTTTTCTACCTGTTTACTCCAGAAAACTCCGAGCAACTAGAGCTATGGCATAAATGCCCTTCACTCATACCTCCACTGACAAATTTTAATCTAAAGTGCAGAACAGAGATTGTTGTTCCTGGCTATATCTCTGGTTCGTGCAACGCGGCTATTTTCAGAGAAGTATATATTTTTTAATTGTCGTTCTGAGTAAATATTTTGTTCGGAAAAAAATACTTTCAAAATTTATAAAAGTTATAAATTACTTTAGTATGAATTATTTTCTTTCTCTTTTTTCGTTCTTAAAGTAACCAGTGCTTGGAAACAGAGGACTACATTTTTTTATGAATATATATATATATATATATATATATATATATATATATATATATATATATATATATTATACATGGTGCGTCCCAAAAGTAATACGAATGATTTTTTCTGGCGCAATGGTACACCGCAGCGTGTTCTAACCAGCTGGGCCAGGTGTAGGGGGGTGTAGGCTTCAAATTGCGCCAGATGTTTTTTAGTTGTCAGCTGCCAGGGAAACAGAACGTGTGATATAGTTAACCCCCTTTTCAGTAAATGTGACACGAGAAAATGGACAATTCGAAGGAGCAACGGTGCGCTATCAAGTTTTGTGTTAAACTTGAGAAGTCTGGCACCGAAATGTTTCAATTACTTCAGCAGGCCTTTGGGACTGATTGCTTGTCCCAATCCTAAGTTTTCCGATGGCACAAGTCGTTCATGGAGGGTCGAGAGAACATCACGGGCGAACCTCGCAGCGGGCGGCTGTCAACCTCACGAAACGACGAAAATGTGACGCGTGTGCGTGATTGTTTGAACTCTGACAGAAGATTGAACCCTCAATTGATAGCACAGACTCTAAACTTAACAAAATCAACAGTTCATCGTACTGTCACAGTAGATTTATAAGTGGCTCTCTTATAAAAGTTTTACTGCACCAAATCGAAATTTTGTATCTAAACTTACAACAGTTATAATTATAGAAATAGAAAACAAAAAAGGAGAAGAATGATTATTAGTAGACACTTGAGTAAAAAGATACTTAAAATTAATAGTAAAAATATTAACTAATATGTGTATTTGCGTATAATATATTACCTATTTAATTATCTGAGACAAATGGATTTTATAAAACTGTTTCAAGTTAAAAATGTGTTTATAGCGCAGTTATGAATTTTCAAAACAAAAATTGCTTTATTTAGCTAGTTTATTTTCCAATTTAATTTGTTTATCTCTTTTTATTCAGTTTGTATCATTTTGTTACAATATTTGGGTGGTGATTCTGATTACACAAAAGAAAAGAAAAAAACGAAAGAAATTTCGTTACTGCTGCAATGTTTTATTAATTAAGTGAACTAAATATTTTTTTATTTAGTTCACTTCATTGATAAAAAATTGCAGTAGTAACGAAATTTCTTTCGATTTTTTTTTCTTTTTGTGTAATCAGAATCACCACCCAAATATTATAACAAAATGATGCAAACTAAATAAAAAAAGTAAACAAAATTAAATTGGAAAATAAAATATCCAAATACATCTTATTCTGCATTGCTTATAAAGCACTATAAACGGTCGCCTTGACGTCGGGAGGTCTGTTTGTGCAGCTTGCTGAGTGGGCTGATGACAAGGTGCCGTTATTTTCCCCCGGGTGCATTTTCCCATCCTTGAGGGGCACTCTGATATCAAAGGTGCCATTATTATTCCCTGGGTGCCATTTTTCTATCCTCAGAGGAACCCTTATAACAAGGGTGCCATTGTTACCCACTGGGTGCCATTTATTTCACCTTCAGAGGCACCCTGAAAATGAGGGTGCCCGATTTTCAACTTTGGTAAGGGTGCCAATCTTTCACCCTGTGGGGTGCCGCTGATGTTACAAGCTTTTCACCCTTGAAAGGTGCCATATGCAACCTTTACTTTTAACAGTGTATAATTGGGGAAAATCTAACCTGACAGCCTCGTAACACTGCGACTAAAATCTGCGCTCCCTTCACAATGCTACTCAATTATCTTTACCAGAACTATAATTATGTATCTTTGAAACTATTCGAATCAGGTTAAGAACAGTAAAAACTACATTTATTTAAATTGAGCATTTTAGGGTGAAAAGTTTAATATTAAAAAATCTTTTTTTAAACTCAAATACGGTAGTTTTTATTGACTGATTGAAATTCATTGAATATTTATTAACTGATTTATCTTTTTCCCGTTTTTTTTAATGTAAGCAGATGCAAAAATAGAAAAAAAAAGTTCTTAATAATAAAGGTAAATATAATAAAGGGTACTTGTTTCCATTTTTCTGGAGCTTGTCAACTCATGTTTATGAAAAATGCAACGCCATGAAGGAATCGTCATAATTGAATGAAATTTAATACATAGCTGAGTGATAGTGGAGCAAATAAATGATTTAACTTAGAAAGCCAACAAACAAAAAAAAAATATTGAAATTAGTATTTTGTGTAGTCACCGCGAGCTGCAATAAGTGCTGCTACGCGACGTGGCATGGAGTCAAACAAATTTTTAATGTCTGCCTGATCAAGAGCATTCCATACTGTTCGAATGCGTACCCAAAGTTCGTAGGTGGAAGCAACAGGACGAGGATCATGAGCGAGACGCCGACCAACGAAATCCCAGACATGTTCAATCGGCGACATATCCGAGGAATTCGCTGGCCAGGGAAGAAACTGTAACTGCTGTGATGCAAGGAATGATTGAACAACCCTAGCGACATGAGGGCGGGCATTATCCTGCTGAAATACAGCGCCAGGTATGTTTTGAAGGAATGGGACAGATTGTGGCTGTAGAACTTCACTGATGTACCGGTTGCTGTTCAGGTTACCCACAATTGGTAGCAATTGAGATCGTCCGTGATATGATATGGCACCCCAGACCATGACTCCAGGTGTTCGTCCACTGTGACGTTCGATAATGCACTCCGGAAGGTGGCGTTCACCGGCATAGCGTCAGACGCTAATGCGGCCATCATGGTACTACAAATTAATGCGGGATTCGTCAGAAAACACAGCATACTGCCAATCAGCACGCCAGTCCTTATGTTGATTGACCCATTGTAGCCGCAGGCGGCGATGGTTTAGCGTGAGGGGGATTCTGTATAAAGGAGTCCTTGCGCGCAGTCCACGCTGCAGCAGACGTCTACGAATTGATGAAGCACACAATGAAACACCTGTAGCTGTTGACCTTTGTACTGCCAGCTGTTTAGAAGAAGCTGTACGGTTCATCAGCAGCATGCGGATCAGGTGTCTTTCATCGCGCGCTGACGTAACATTTCGAGGTCCACTCCCGGATTTCCGAGTTGTCCGACACTCGTCCGTTCACTGCTTCCAAACACGCATCACTGTACTGCTGTTACGCTGCACACGAGCGGCTACTTCACGATAAAACAATCCAGCTTCACGAAGGCCGATGATCCTCCTTCATTCGAGCTCTGTAAGTTGCTGAAACCTGGCTCTTTTTCGTCGAAGAGGCATGAGTAACGTCTAAGATAACGTTTATCACAAGCAGATTACCACCTATAACAATACACGCCTTGCTGCAGCAGTCTATTTATTCGGATAAATCCGGCGTTCTGAGGGCGCTGCTCAGCGTACGCATGCGCTACGAGTCTAAAATTCTAATCATTTGCATATCATACCATGCTTTGCATTTGCTGAAAATTTCAGCCCCTTCGCGAAAGTCCTCCATGGTGTTGCAATTTTCACAAACATGAGTTCATTAATTTTTTCTTCTTTTTAAGATGCGAGATCTAAATTAGAAAGAAGTTTTTCCAGAATTTTATTTTCCTTGTAAATTTGTGAATAGGGTTATTTATTAACTGAAACCAGTATATAATATAAAATACCAGTATAATAATAGAGTAAAAAATAAATTGCATCAATTTATAAACGCACAAAGTGTTTAATCATTTTGTGTTACAAGTTCTTGTACTTTAATGCACTTTTCTGCATTCCTTGTTTTGTTACAAAATTGTAATTATTAAACAAATTCTACTCGTGAAAATCACTTTCAAATGGCAAATCATTAAATGCACCCATTATTTTATTTTAATTAGCTTTAAAGAATTAAATTTTTTTTTCAGGAGATTGGTTTCTCCTTTTTAATTTCGTGTACATTTTGTGTCAGTCCTTTTTTCGTCACTTTGTGTTTGTTCTTTTACCTACTTGACAAATAACTTTACAGCTACCTTTTTGACCATATTTTATTAATTTAACACTTCGTTTATGTGTATGATTCGGTTTTACGTTTTAAAATGTACTTTCTACTATGGCTGTTTTGCATGTTTATATTTATATTAATACTAAATATATTATGAAGTAAACCATCGCTTGGCTTAGTATAGCCCCATAAAGGCTTTTGTGCCATAAAATTCAAATAAACTAACCAACCAATCAGAGGGTGCTGCTCACATCACTTAGGCGTTATGGATTTAAAACTTTTCTTCTTTACCATAACATTCTTCAACATATATTTGATCAAATTTCATACCATTTGGATGATTCCTTCATTTTGTTGCATATTTTAAATACAGCAGCACCTATGCCTATTTAAATAACAACACAGTTTTGACATTGTATTTTTTTTTTTTTTTAATTATGATAATTGAAGTAAATGCACAAAATGTTCATACTTTAGGTGAAGTGTTACAAAGTTTGTTCACTTAATTACATTCTACAATAGCAAAAAGCAGAAGTTGAATAATCAGAATATTGTTTAACTGTTAAACCTACATTTTTAACAGTGCATTCACATGATTGCAATCTTAGTTAATTGAACGAACACCTATTAGAAGCTAGGAAGTCGATGTTTGTTTACGCAAAAATAAGCTGACTTCTAATTTCGCCTTTCTTTTACTTTCACGGAAAATCAGGCTAGCAATTTATCAATAGCAAAAAAAAAAAAAGCAAAATGGAACATTTTTAAATCCTTCCGGTATTGGAAAATCCTAAAAGTGAATCAATATTTTTTTATTTTGGTTCACACTCAAGCAAAAAAAAAATGACAACAGATATTTATTCAACTGTTTCGCAGAGTAGACCGACCAGTGAATGAACACCTAAGCAAAATTTCGTTTTCAAAAACTCATATCATCGTTAAAAATTATTGCATTTTCCACATGGCAGTAAACTGTTTAGCGGATATATGTAATTGTTTTTTAAAATATTGCGCGAATTTTTAGGGTTCTGAATCAGTTTTTTGGGGGGTTGAAAATGAAAAAAGTGCCCTAGCCTAGTGAATGAACAGTGAACACCCTAAACAAAAGATAAACGCGGCATTTTCTAGCTTGTTTTTTCTTTTTGGAAATGTGTAGAAGGAAGTGACTACTGCCTGTTTATCTTTTTTAAAAAAAATGTTTTTTAAACTTTTTTTCCTAAGAAAATTACGAGGTGTTAGTTCACTAGAAGTGTTCATTCACTGGTCGGTCTGTCAAAGATTTATTTTATGCTATTTATTAGCTCGTGCAGACGATTTTTCTGTGTTCAATTCAAAATTAATTCTCACTTTGTAAGAATGAAGGCTTTCACGGCCGGTGTAAGTATTAGTTAAGGATTCCGGGCTGTTGTGCCGTGGTCTGAATGGCTTTAATCCATACGTTTCGATCGCAACTGCGGCGGTCATCTTCAGTGGGTGTCGTTGATTAATTTGGCGACTCTTATTTACTTAAATAATTCTCACTTACTTAAAAATGCTTGTACATCTTTTCCTAGTTAAATTAGCAACTTCTAATTTTCAAAACAGCAAAAAGAAAATCGTCTAAAAAGGTTTTTTTCTGTGCTTTGAAATAAAACCTAAATTAAAACGATTCGATAATTATTCCGGGTAGAAAGAGCCATTTTATGCCATTTTTGGATCCTAAAACTTAGTTGGGATCTGACGTAAACTGTGGATTTAAAAAAGGGAAATACATATTTTCAAATATCTATGTACTATATTTTGTGTTAGTTATTTAGATTTAAACTAGAGTTTATTAATGTATAGGAGCCTCATTTTTCTATTCATAACAAATTTGTGCCAAAACATTTAAAAACAAGTATCAAAAATTATATTGACCAAAAAAAAAGAGCTTCCAAAAAAATTGGGCAATTTTTTTTCTTTGTTTGCACAGTTTTAAAAAAATTAAAAAAATTTAAAAATATTATTTCTTTTTTTCACGGGAGCTTCTTTGGGAAATTAAACGGAAAAACTAACCCCAAATTTTTTTTCCGGGTTTCTGTTTTTTAAAAAAAATTGGTTTTTCCAAAATGGGGTTTTTTAATCTTTG
>JAXGGA010023423.1:0-13490 GCA_038373865.1 Uloborus plumipes | reverse complement strand
ATTTTTATAAATTGTGTCATAAAAGTGAAGAATTCTGAAAAATGCCATAGGAAAAAAATTTGCGGGGTGAATCGGAACACTTAGTTCTGTTGTTCCAATTCAAACTTATTTGAAGGAAACTGTTTGAAAAATCAAGATTCTAACCCTAATTCTTCTAATCAAGACAAGGACAAGGATTTATTACTGTTTATCCCTTCTCGTGAGCAACTAGATCTTAGAATGACAAAAGTTGCAGATTTCAAAAGATTTTTTCTCCAGGAGACTTCTTTTTACTTAAAATAAAAGGGGGAAAGTCACATAGACTTTATGTAGTAAACGTCCAGCATACAGACAGTGATGAATAAGCGAAAAAATCTTTCAGGACAATCCCCGAAACCCAGAAATTTCAAAAAAAATAAAGAAAAGGTAGAGTTCATCCCAGGAGATATTATGAAAAAACTTAAGCCAAGTCACAATTGCAAGTTTTAAGGACAAGTACATATTTGTGGACGATATGAGTGACTTCCATTCATGTTAAATCTTTGTATTTTAATTCAAAAGTATTTCTTAAAATTACTTTTCATTTTTCATAAGTTCAAAATTATTTTGAATTTTCACAAATTATAAACGATTACTGGTACTGAAATTATACATTTATTTGACAGTAATTATCTGTTCTTATTCTCCCCCATCAATATTACTCATGTTTGTGAGACCTATTACAGATTAAATTGAAAAAAATAAAAAATTTAACAAGTGTTCCGATTGACCCCTATCAGCGGGGTGATTCGGAACACCCATAATTTGCTATATATTTTAATAGTAATTGTTCAAAATCTTTTGTCTTTGCTTGGAATATCTAAAGTAAAGCAAGACCGAAGTTTTTATCTAAAAAATAAAATTAAAAAAAAATCTTTTAACTGCTTTTTTTACAATCAAAGCTGAAAAGTGTTCCGATTAACCCCATTTTACGGTACTTAACTAAACGAAACCCCACAGTTTGTCCATTTCTAGTTCTTGAATGGTGATTGTCAGTGTGCGGATTTTCAGAAAATAGTTTTGGTAAATTTTGATTTTTCTAACATATTTCAATACCATCAAGAGTGACTTTTATTTATAAACCTGCAATATCCACCTGACTTTTCACATACTCCTTTTACAGCGCATCTTTTCTGCAAACTTCAGTGGCATTTTAATGCAGAATAAAATATCTTTCACCTATAAGAGATAAAATATTTTTATACATGTATTTGTTTTTTCCTAGACATATTTTAAAACTTTTTGAAGTCATTTTTGAAAAATTTATAGTAAATTACCTCCTAAATATTCTGAATGCAGTGATATTGTTTAGAGATAATGAATGTCTTAAAAGTAAAAAAGAAACATGTAATTTATAATAGAGGTGTATTGTAATCTTATTAACAAATAGAGACGTTTTAAGAAATATGATTAATTTAAATTAAGTAAATACAGTACATTTAAAAGAATTCTTGAATAAATTACTCCTACTAACTACATATGTTTATATCACAATTTACATTCCTTATAAACACAAGTATTTAAGTTCTACATAGCTAACTTACATTACCTGCATATGTCGGTAACTTACATTACACGTTTTGATTGTAGCACAAAAAATTAAATAAACAATATTTAAAAAAAAAAACTTTAACTACAGTGAACTCTCACTTATACGCCGCCTCATTTATGAGCCTTTTTCACTTATACGACGATTTTAAAGGGTTCTAGCACATTCCACAGCAAAATAATGATAGTATCACTCGTTTATGCGTCGCTCGAAAGATAAATATTTCACTTATGCGCCGAATTTTCTCTAAAATTTAAAGAAAAATTTTTTGAAAATAAAATAAGCATTTTTCTTCACTTTCTTCTTAAATCTTTCACTTTATTTCTCATGGGAGGCATTTTTCCCCCATGAAATTGAGTTCGGAGACTGACAATTATCCATTATGTATCGTTTTAGAGGGAGTAGTTTGCAATTAGGTATATGCTACAATTTTTGTTTTCTCTTTATCATTGTAGCTACGTTACAGTAATTGCCAAACCGTTTTAATATGTCCCATTTCTTTTGAAACATTCTTATTCATTATCTCATTAGAACCTACGTTGCGTTTTAGTCCTGTAAATAGGCTAGTTCACTTATACGTCTCCCTCGCTTATGCGCCTTTTTCTATTGGTCTCTTGGGCTGGCGCATAAGTGAGAGTTCACTGTATTTGCTTAACACACACTTATAAGATAGAAGATATAGCATTGTTAACATTGCATGGCCCTTTCTTTATGCACAACATGAACTTTAACATGTTTTTGGTAACTTACGTTACATAGAACTGTGCATTTTTGAAGTTTACATAAATCACTTAATTTAAGTGAAAACATTCGTTTTAGCAATTCACAATGTTGAATTAAAGTGTAAAAATCAATATTCTTCGTTTAAAACAGTAATCTGAAGAAAAAAATTGAAAGTTACCAACGTTCAAAGATTGATGATTTGCTTTACCAAAAGTTAAATATTCTATGTCCAACTTCAAAATGCTGCCAAACTAAAAATACTACATTCTTGACAAAAAATTAGTATAAATAATAAACTTCTAACATTTTTAAACCAAAAAATATGCAAAACAGGGGCATTGCTGTAATTTGATTTTTCCAACGCTTTTCCACACTTGCATGGAATTGCCCATATGATTTTTAAGACTACAGCTATCTCAGCTTTTTCCTCTCCCGCTAGCATGAGGATTAAGGAGTGTTAGGAAAAACTTAGTATGAGGAATTGGTTTAGGAAGATTAACCTAATCTTTGTTTACGTATTAATAATCCAATGCTCCTCTTAAAAATTAATAATATAATCATCCTCTTGTCCTCCTTTTAGGAAAATTAAATTACAGTAAACTCATCATTATCCTCAGTATAGCTTAGTACCAGGCCCATCATTTGGGGGGTCAGGGGGGGTAAATTGACCACCCCCCAGGCTTTGAGAAAGAAATGTATTTGCTTATAAGTGGGCGTGGTTTTTGCTGTTTTTCGATAAAATTGCATTGCATTTGCACCCTTTGACCCAGCCCCCTCCTGAAAAAACTTGAAATGACAGGCCTGGGTGGCAAGGTAACCGCGGATATTATGAATAATGGTTAAAAATGAGACTAATGTATGTCTTAGCTAAAAAATATCAACACTGAACACTACATTTAAACTACAGCTAAATATGATAGCATTAAATGTAAAAAATGTATCTAAAAACTAAAAGCAAACAATAACACACTCATAAGTTCAAAAAAAAAAAAAAACATTTAATGAGACTACAATTTAGTACGCATTGTAAATTTTTACAAAAAAAGTTGGTTACTTGCTGTTGTTTTTTCATTTTAAAAAGGAGGGTGAAAAAAGAAATATGAATATCTAAAAGTTAGTTTTACACTCAGAAATTTAAAGTGATTGCTTCGGTTTTTTTTTTTTTTTTGCATCCAGTACATCGTCACCGTTAAAAAAAGAAAGAAAAAATGTGTGGAAAGATCCGCGAATAATTAGGAGTTTTACTACAGTTTTAAAACGTATATATTTCTACAATTTGTTTTCTTCTACTCGATTTCCTTATTTTATTTCCAGTGGCTGGTTTTCCACGCAATCGAGGTGACATAGAAGAATACCGAAGCAGGAGAGTCCGCATGGATGGCGTCGTCCTGGTGGACTTCGAAGAGGAGGCCCTACGGAGGTTCCTGGAGAGCGAAGTGTCTGGAGGAGCACTGCGCCTTGGGGACGTCGAATCCGAACTGGAACGATACAAACAGGACATCATATCCGTGGCTGAGTATTATGATGAGAAGGAGCTTCTAACTGTTGTCATGGGCGACCAAGATATGGAGGAAATCATTGACGATCTTGTCTTGGCTGTTGATAAGGTAATCGAAACCAGGAAGAATGTAAACGAAGAGGATTCTCTCGCTGAAAATAAGAAAACTTATGATGGTCCTTGCAAAACTCTGATGGCATCGCCAGAATGTATAAATAGGCCTTCCACGGTGGAAATTAGAGACGCTACGGAGGAAGATCTCAAGTCTTTGGAAAAAGAATCGAGTGTATCAGAAAAGTCCAATGAGAAAGACATTGACAATAAGTTACCGCCTCTTGTTGATATGAGTAAGAATGAAAAAGAGGATGTGGTGAATATTTCATCAAACCAAAACGATGATAACTCGATGATAACAGATGATGTTGCGAAGGAAGTTCCACTGTCACTACCACATCTGGAGCCAGATCCAGATGAACTACCACAAAACGCATCTCAAACAGATATTCAAAAATCTGAAGTCGATTATATATCTGAAAATGTCATGAGTGCAAGCGAGCCGCACATGGACTACAAAGACGTTTCAAGCGAAGATAAAAACACAGAAATCAGTTCGGAGGAAAATAAAAGTGATGTAACAGATCAGCAGTCGTTGAAACTCTCAGAGCCCCAAAAAGAATATCTTAAGGAAGTAACAAAAGAAAAAATTGAAGTTCAGTCTTCTAGTGTGCCATTGTTTTTCGCTTTTGAGAACATTGAAGTTGATTATGAGAAAATAAAGAATTTGGTTGTAAACGAAATGGGCATGTGTTTTATTGATTTCCAAGAGCTTGTAAGAAATGATGGAAGTCAAGATGACCAGTTTGATACAGATGACGCTTTGAAATTATTACACGCAGTTCTTCAACACGATCCGGTTTCTTATTCCAATGGCTTTTTCATATCTAAGTTTCCATTTTTGCTTATGAGTGACCATAGGATTACAGAACTTTTAAAGTTAGGAGACGTTAATTTCGTTTGCAAAGTAAGAGAAAACAAATCACAATCTGATTCGAAAAGCGAGGATGAAGAAAGATTGTTTCACTCTAACTTGAATGGAAGAGTTAGAATATTATTCATTACAGAGTGTAATATAGTTGAGGAATTAAAAGTGGCATTGCACCAGGTAGTGAGCAGTACTGAATTGCACGATTCATCTGCTGTTGGAAGTCCAAAAGATGATGAGAAGAGTAGAAGTAATAACAAAAATACTAAGCATGAAGTGGAAGGCGACAGCGTTAGTAAAACATTCGATGAAGAGGAGTTAGAGCACAAAAGTCTTGTCCGTACTGAAAATGGTATCTCAAATGCTGATGCAAATGTAAGTAAAGATTTACAGGTTCTGCAAGCTAAATCTGATGCCAACGAATTGAATCCAGTTCTTCCAGATGGAGATGAATTAACAAAGGACAGTAAGAACAGTAGAGATGACAACGAAGATAGCACCAGTCGCGATGTCGATGATCTAATTAGTGATAATACCTTAGAAGAAGCTTTGAAACCTTCTGATTCTCTAGTGAGTGAAGCAGATAAAGACGCTGAAGATAATGTCGGAGAGTCAGATGCTCTGTCTTTAGCGTCAACAGCAGAGAGTATCATTGAGGACACACTAAGAGAAAATGACCAACAAAAACTGGACGATGTTATTCAAGATGCATCGGGAGGGGTAGAAAAAGATGAAGAAAAACCAGAATCTGAACGAATATACGGGGATCCTCCAAGTAGCAGCCAAGGGAGATTATTGCGTCAGAGTACGTTCTGTGCAGATGATGAGGCAGGTGAAAAAATCGACCTGAATCAAATAGAAGCTAATGCAGCTGATAATTTTGAGAATAAAGAAGATTTGGAAGGTCCTCAAGAAAATGATAGAACTGAAAGTAGTGTCCCTGAAGCAGAAAATCAAGAAGACGTAGCTGACGAAAACGGCAGTGAATGCAACATCACAGCATCCGATCCAGAGAGTCAAATGAATGACGTTGAGCATCAAGAAGCTCAGGAGGAAATACAACATTCTAGTGACAAGATCAGTGATACAACAGAGAAAGTTGAAAATGCGACAAACGACCTGACAGATTTTGCTACTACAGTAGTTAAGTATGTTGAAACAGTTAAGAAACTGGAAAGTGTTTGCGATGAATCGGTTAATGATACGGAATCTTCAAGTGCGGAATGTAAAGACGTGAAATCTGAGAGTGAGGAAGAAAAGGAGAAAGACGGGGAAGTACTGAATAGCGCAGAAGGCAATGATGAGGCAAAAAGTAATGTAGAAATGATCAGCAGTGAAACGACGGATTTTGCAAGCACTGTGATAAAGTATGTAGAGACTGTTAAAATATCTGAAAGTGTGAGTGAAGTTTCAGAACAAGATGTCGAATGTACAAGCAATGAAAACAATGCTGAAATATCCAAGTCCGACAATGAAGAAATAGGAGAAAATGGCCCATCTGATAAGTCCGGTAACATAAATTCAGAGGAATCGAAAGACATAGAATACAGCATCAAAGATATCACCGATTTCGCGACAACTGTAATTAAATATGTTGAAACTATGAAACAGCCAAGCATTAGTTCTGAAAAATCAGAAGAAGATCTAAATAACATTGATGAAAATGTGTCCCAAAAGCAAAGCACACACTCGAATGAAAACGTAGATCTTCCCAAAATAGATGAAACAGCTTCAGAAATTCAAGTACTGGAAGCAACTGCTGAAGAAGAAGTTAAAGTTGTCAATATAGAAATTTTGGAAATTGTGAGGGATAAAAGTCCTGTTATACCAATGGAAACTATAGACGAAGAGCTTGGAGAGCATGATCTATTAATGGACCAAAACGAAACGATTGGCACTGAAACAGAAGAAAACAAAGACGCTGAAATTGATGAAGACTCAGTAAAAAACCCAGAAGAGAACGGCGAAGAATTATCTCTTAAAAATAAGCCAGATGATGAAAATTCCGAAAACTTAGAGTTAAGTAGATTATCAGAAACTAATGACGAAATTGACCGAGATACTGAAATTTGTGAAGATGAAAATACTACAGATGCTGAAGAACGTGAAAACTCAACAGCTGATAACAAAGAAGAAGAGAACACTAATGTTGCTGCTGATGATGAAAGTTCAAAGATTGAACCTGAAAACACAGAAACGAAAGCTGAAAATGAGACTGATAGCATTAAAGAAGAACAGAAAAACGATAATATGAATGGAGAAAACCAGTCGAATCACAGTACAATAAATGATGACCAAAAATCAGAACAAGAACAAGCTCTCGAAAATGCTGAAGATAGCAAGAATGATGAAAAAGAAGACTCTCAGAAAGCTACTTCTGGTGAGAAAAATGAAGATGAGACAAAAGCTGAAACTGATCAGTCCGAGTTAGAATCAAGGCAAGAACATCCTGAGGACACCGAACAAGATGTGTTAAAGTCAGATTCCAAGAGCGATGAAAATAATAGTGCAGAGAACAATTTAAATATTTCTTCGACGGAAAAACACCATGAAGAAAAAAAAGATGAAAATGCAGGGAAAGAAACTACAACTACCGACGAAAACATAGATGAAACTGAAAGCCAGAGCCATTCTAATAAGTCAGAAGAAGAAAATAAAGCAACTAGTGATGAGGAGAACTGCAATGACAGTACCAATGAAAGTCAAGTATTTTCTGAAGAAGTAATGCATAAAATCGTCGATAATGATTCTGATTCAAATGATGGTGACCATACTGTAACGATTGAAACTCAGGCAGAAGTGCATGCACCCGACAGTGTGTCTCCACTTATAACTGCAGACAATGCTAGCGAAAAGCAATCCGATGAACCTGCAGAAGTAGAAGATGAAAAATCTGCCACTGAAGAAGCAAAAAGTGAAGAGAAAAACTCGATAGGAGATGAAAATACCACTGAAGAATCAAAGAATGAAGAGAAAAATTATGAAGAGGATGAAAAATCTAATCCTGAAAAATCACAAAATGAAGAAGGAAGTCCTGGGGAAGATCAAAAATCTTCCACTGAAGAATCAAAGAGTGAAGAAGAGAAAAATCCTGAAGAAAACGAGAAAGATGCCATTGGAGAATCAAAGAATGAAGAGAAAAATTCTGAAGATTGCCCTGCTGTGGAAGACGTTGCTTCGAAGGAAGAAGTTCATGAAGAAAACGTTACAGAAAATACTGATTTATCAGAAGGTCTCCTGGGCAAAGATATTGATGAAAGTCTAGGAAGTGAAAGGTACAGTGCAAAAATACATGAACGTAATGGTAGTGGTATATTGGGCGACAGAGAAGACGACCAGCAGGAGCCGGAAGAACCCCAAGAGAGGAGTTCGAGTAGTTCAAGAGGCGAATTGTAAATTAACATAATTTCCGTTCGTTATAGAACTGTGCATATAAATTTATAATTCGGTAACTAAGAAAGTTGTGCCAAATTTGAAATCTTATTGTGTCTGAGAATCAAATTTTCTAATTCCATGAGTCAAAATAGCTTTACATGGTTTCTCGGCAAATAATAAGAGGTTTCGATTGAAACTTTGTACTTTCATAAAATTTTATAGTGATTGTACAAAAATATATCTTATATAAAATCAAATGAAACGCTGCAAAGCTCACTTTCAATGCGCTGATTAGATATCATTGGCAAAAATATTCGTTTTTTAAATTGCCAATAAAATTGCTTCCTTTATGTCTAGTAAGAGTTATGACGAAAAGAACTTTTAATTGTTTGAAAGCAAAAAAAAAAAAAAGAAAAAAGTTGACAAAATTCTTGAATTATTGCTGAGGTTAAAAATGTTTAGTGTTATGAAATTTCAGTTTGTGTTGTACTAATTAAACCTTGTGATAAGTATTACATTTTTTTTCAACTGGTGAACCTAATTCAAAATAAATCATCGAACCTCAATGAAATCCAATTTGCATAGAAGTGGGATCAGCGTAAGGGATTTTTGAAAAAAATTAAGACAATCCAAGCACTTACCATATCACAAAATATGAACTTAATCTTAGTAAATCCAATTGATTCGGCCAAAACTGGTCAGTATTATCAATGACTTGAGCAAGGTAATGAGGACTCCAATTGCATCATAAAAAGGAAGCTTCAACGCAAAATCTTGAATACTGATTAGATTATTTCTGTGAACGTAAAACTAAAGACATTTCATGCAGCGAACCACTGGTACTTGCTAAGAAAGCCTGAAGTCATTGCTCCTGAAATTTCATTTACTTGATCTCCATAACCAGTAAACAATCAATGATGCTTTTAATGAACACATGTGAAATATTTTTGATCAAAACATTTTTTTTTTAATCTGAATCTTGTTGAAAAGCAAAAAGAATAATTCTGAATTTATTACTTGTGATCATAAAATTGTGCAACTTCTCTCGAAACTGCTTTATGAAACAAAGAGTATTTTGGTTTTAGGTTAAAATTCAAATCCATTATTTGTTTTTTCAGAAATAAAACAGTACTGCCACTTTAGAAAATATACATACTCGTAAAATTTCTAAACTACGTTTCCATTTACGTCTATTTTAGTTTTCCTTTGTAACTATACATTTTATTATTTTCCTTTATTATTAAGGTTATAAACTCGCAGTTATGATTTCTTACATTCATCTTTTCTACATTAAATAAGAAGAAATTTGGTATTTAAAGATTGCATGCAAATATATTTTCCTTTATAATTTTAGTTTAAAATTACTTTACTATAACTGTAGGCGAAGAACGTGCATCAAATGTTGAACTGAAGAAACCTGTATGAATATTTCAACTCTTGATTATATTTTCACTCTTCATTTTGAAAAACACATGAGCAAAAGACTGATCCTGTAGTGCAAATGTAACGACTTCTGATTTCTTTATTAGTTTTTCAGCCCAAAACTGAAAAACCTCTGAAACAACAAAAATGCAAATTACTAACGTTAACTAATGACTTAGTTTGAAAATAAGCTTGGTTTTCCTTAGTGTTTCATGTCTTGTTTTTGTATTAATTTATTTCTGCTTTATGGGTAACTGATATTATCCAACTCTAATCCTACAACGTTAGTACAAATATCTTGTCCCATTTGTTGTTTTCACGTTCACAGCAAGTTAACAAATATCTGGGGAACAACTTGCACCAAGAAACACAATCACATGTTCTATTTATTTCGCAATTTTTGTTTATATTGACGTTGATTGTTTCATATAGTTGTGATTTAAGACAAAAAAGCAAATTACTCTTTTTCCCATTAAAAATTAATTATAGTTTCAAAAATTGATCAAAACAAAAAACCGTTCTTTAAAACTTTCCACAAAAAATACTGTTTTTTTTTCTGATTCTTATTCTTGATAAAATGCTGCATTTATTAGACTTGCAATACTTTTGGTCACTGGCCAGTAGTATTTTTCTTTTTTTTTTTTACTTCATCATTAAAAATTATGTAATTTTTAAATGATTAATATACATGCTATATTTTAGCTATATTTAGCTTAATATTGCTCAATAGCTATTAGTCTCCCACAATGTTTTCCTTTTCTGCTTTCTAACATAGATATACTTACTTATTTCCTCTCTTCGATGGGGCTGCTTTCAACTACCGGGCTTAGCGGCCAAGCTATTAGGCCCGGAATTATGTCTCAGAAGACAACGGCTTTAAGACACAGGAGTGCCCTCTGGGGGGGGGGTAAACTAATTTATTCATTTAAATTATTTATAAAAATATTTTTTCAAATAAAATTATTTACCGATTTTTTTTTAAATTTAAATCATTCATTAAGGTATTTTTTTACTTGTTTATTTATTTATTATTATTACTTGTTTTGTGTGTGTGTGCTTGGAATGTCTGGAAGGGAAAAAAAGTGATTATATTCTTCGCATAATTAGTACTTTTAAAAATTAATAATAAAAAAATATAAAAAGAGGGTTAAAAATAAAAAGACAAGAGGGTTGTGAAAAATTTGGGGGGGGGGATTTGTGCCATTGAGCTTGGGGGGATGGGCACCCCTGTTAAGACACAATCTTAATATGAAATCGATATTTTGCCCATTGTTTCCTTTTTTATCAACCCGAAACTTGCATTCCCAATCGGCTTGATAGTAAGCAAATCGTTGTTTTTGTCATATTAGTGTCATAATTTAGGCTAAAAAAGTACCTTTTTTTTCCTTTTTCAGTGTACAAGGATAGTTATCCTAACTCCTCATGTGTATTCACTGAAAAAAAAAATGCTTTTTGTATATGCTGAAATTATTGTACAGAACGTTGCTTATAACAAACAACGCAATACTAAGATCAGTTCTGATGAACTTGTACATTTATGTCTTTAATATCGAACTGTTTATGTATGTGTGTAGTATTGTCTTACTAATAAAATAATTGATTCAATAAATAGCTTTATGAAAAATGTTGTGAGTTTATTTTTAAACATGTGGCAGAAACATTCGCTTTTCCTCAACAACGTAAAGCTGTTTTTTTTTCCCCTACTTGCTTCTCAGTTTGAACCATGTCAACACGAACTGTTTCCCAGTTTTATGAACATAAACGGAGACGCGATGAACGATTTTGAAAAATCATCTTTGAGCGCAGATGCTTTTAAAGCATAAATCTTTATGAAATGAGCTACACCTTAAAATAACAAACCTAACATAAAAGTGTTTGCAGTTAGCTGTTCAGATTAACTATCCATACCATGCATATAGTAAGTAAAACACAGTTTGAAGGTTCAATGCACTATTTTAATTTTTAACACTCATCAGTTAATACACTGACTCTGCAAAAAATGAATTGATGTTTTTGCAGCATAATACTGGCAGCAGAGGTTCCAGATTAAAACTGCCAAATGCACATTAATAAACTGTAAAATTAGCAATTTACAGTTTATTACCACAAAATTAGCTGTATTATACTGTAAAAACAACAGTATAATACTGGCAACTAGGTTCCAGCTTAAAACTGTGTAATATGCGTAGTAATAAACTATAAAATTAGCAATTTACAGTTTATTACCACAAAATTAGCTGTATTATACCATAAAAACAACAGTATAATACTGGCAACTAGGTTCCAGCTTAAAACTGTGTAATATGCGTAGTAATAAACTATAAAATTAGCAATTTTTAGTTTGTTACTATAAAATTAGCTGTATTATACCGTAAAAACAACAGTATAATACTGGCAGCTAGGTTCCAGCTTAAAACTGTGTAATATGCGTAGTAATAAACTATAAAATTAGCAATTTTTAGTTTGTTACTATAAAATTAGCTGTATTATACCGTAAAAACAACAGTAGGGTCATTTCACGTCAAGTGATCCAAAATCTGAGAAAAATTTTACCTTACATTTTTGTATTTCTTTCGCATTTGGCTCATCAATTGTACCCCTTGAGGTAATCAAAAGTCTCAATTTTTGGATTTTTATCTCTATTATTTTTTTATTTATGAGACTTTGAACTTTGGAAAAACCCTCGTTTTTCCATGGATAAGGGTACATAAAAGGGACCATAACTCGGCACCAAATATAGATAGAACGATTTGGTAAATGGCATTTTAAAGTACGTTAGTTGCCGCTTAATCGGATATGCAACATGACTAATTTGATAAAAGTTTTCTTTTTCAAAAAATGAAATTTAAATTTCAAATTTAAATTTCTCAAAAAACATATAATGAATTTTTTTGAAAAAATTCTCAAAAATTTTTGTGTATTTCATCTATGTTTGTACAAATTTTTAGATTGGGATCTCAATGGGATCATATTTTTTTGAATTTTTGAATAAAACTGTATAGGAAAAAAATGATATTTTTTAGATTCTATTTATTTAAATACTAAGTTCTCTTGCTCGTGATGGTCTAAAAAGTAGTAAACAAACATGAATATGTTTAAAGTAAGCTGGCATGAGCTTATAGATTTGTCAGGTTCACCCCCTACCCCTTTCTTCCCCGCACAACCACTCTTTTTTAATTCAAAACTGTTCAAAATGTTTAAAAAAAACAAAAACTCTTTGATACAAAATGAATAGTAAACTTATTTAAAGTGGGGAAATGGGTTTCCTTATAACTAGACGAAGTTTCCCTCTCCCCACCCAAATATACCATTCACACTATACTAATATGACGTCTAACCTGGGGATTGAGTTGAGGATTATTTTCACCCTAGGTATATATATTGTTTTTCAGACGAAGTGTTTCTTTTCGATCCGAACTTCAAAGTATACTTCCATTCAATATCTGAAATTTAACTTTATGATTCATTTCATCTTCTACTCATTTTGCTGTTTGCTATGCTGCCGTGCTAAGCGCAAATGTCGTATCTGCAGACGACTTCAAAAGGAGAAATTGCCGTTTAAAGTTTTGCTTCTCCATGTATTTGATTCAGATGAAACTTTTTCAAATAATTTTTAAAACTATTTCCATTGGACAAATGACCACAAAACTTAATATTTAGGTGAAATATGTGACAAAGAATCACGTAGTGACCGTAACTCAATTTTGACAAAAAGTGCAGATACGACTTTTGCGCTTAGCACGGCAGTATGATCTTGGGGCGACCCATTTATTCCCTCCCTTCAAAATTGAAGATTAGTGCTGGGGGAGGGGATGAAATGAACCATAAGTTTAAATTCAGATTTTGAATGGAAGTACACTTTGTGAAGTTCGGAGTGAAAACGAAACACTTCGTCTGAAAAACAATATATACCTAGGGAGAAA
>JAXGGA010023422.1:0-13492 GCA_038373865.1 Uloborus plumipes | reverse complement strand
AAGAAAAGAAAATCGTATATGAAAAATAATTTACATGCACCAGTAAAAAGAAAATTACGGTGAATTCTTTTTTTATTGGAGAGGGGGGAGGTGCTACGAATGTTGTTAAGTTTTTTGGTTTTTAGATGGTTCTTATATGCTATATAGTATATTTTTTAATGTTTCGAAATTATAAGCATTTTTGGACTATTTTCTACATAATAAAAGATGCATCACTATTTATCGTGGTAGCGTGGGTTTTAGAAACAATTGGTAAACAGATTTTGTTAGAAATCTGGAAATTCGGGACAGAGGTGGTTCCGAACATCTCGAATAATTAAAGTTCTCTAACTGTACCTATTTCTCAAAATCGAGAGCATTATCCAAGGATTCCTAAACGATTCCAGATAAATTGGTGACTTTTTAAATCGCGCAAAGAATGAAAGTAATTTTAAACTTCCCAAAATAATGCAGTATAAATGAAATAATGCATGATTAATTTTTTTAACTCTTTGTCATAGCTGCACTCTTAAAATTAGAGAAAATTCTGGAGACAGCGTGAATTACTAATATTTGGCGCCAAAAATTTGAACTAAAAGAGATTTTGAAAATATAAGTAGAGATGTCCTAAATTAGGACTGTATAACGACCGAAATTCGGCAAGGTCCTAAATTCAGAAATGGATATTATTATTATTATTACTTTTTTTTTATATTAAAAATCTGCAATTTTTACGAGTAAGTTAGGCAGACATTTATTTTCGCTTCTAAGTGATAATAAGCATTTCTTGCAACAAATAAGGATTTAAGGAATTCAGAGAAAAATCAGGAACGTTTCACAGCAGTTTTTGGGAAAAACAAATTTAAAAGTCAAGTATGGAAAATGACATTTTCATCTTCGTGTATGAAAAGTTTTGATCGTCGTTGCTTTACTTTAGGGATTTTTCCAGGAATTCTCATCTCTGAAAAATCCCTCTTGAGGGGAAATTTCCTTCTTTTGATGAAAAATTTGGAAGACATCTACTTCGTGATTGAGAAGCATCAAGATTTGGAAGTCTCCAGAACGAATTGAGAGGGAAGGTTGAATCCCATTTTCAGAAGAAAAATAAATAAATGAATAAATATGCATTTTAATAAATTGACTTCCATTACGTATTTCGCAAATTCTTTAATTTTGTATATGCCATCACAGTCACCAGATAGTAAGATTAATGAGCATTTATCGTCTACATTTGAGTGAATAAAAGTGAATGATCGCTATCCATCATCATTATCTGAATACGCCATCATAGGAGTGGCACGAAATTCCCGCGATAAGCTTTACTGTATCTATCCCAGGGATGTATTAAACCAGGCTATTTTTAATACCAATCTTTTTCCTGCAGCATATGAGCCATCAGCGGCGTACGCAGACAAATCGTTTCGGGGGGGGGGGGGGGGGGGCTGAGCCGAGATTAGAGATGGGGGGGGGGCACCTCATTGCAAACAAAAGTAAAGGCATTTGATGAAAACAGAAAATGATAAAAATAAAGTTTGAATTTTTTTCTCTACTGACGGAGATGTTCTTGAATCACATGCTTGCAGTACTTTGGAAAATTTGTGCTTTAATATCGTTAATTTTGCGATTAAATTTACTATTGTTCCTAATACTGGGGTTTCAATCACATTTCTAAAAAAATATAATTAGAAGAGATTAAGACGAATGAACAAGCATTAATCGTTGTTTCTGAAACAGATATTTACAATAAAAACTAACAAAATTGAATTACGTAAAACAATCAGAAATGTGACATAGTAAAATCGAAGAATCAAAACTGGAAGATTTTTTTTTTTTCTTATTGAGCCAATATTTTGAATAGTGCCAATTTGAAGTTGGAGTTTCCCGATTAAAAATTTTTTTGCAGAAAAAAATTAATATTGGATTCTAAGTCTAAATTGGGTCTGGGTCTGAATGCAAGAAAATAAAAGGGGGGAAGTCAAGGAAGTTATTTACCCCCTCCTTAGATTACTCACTTTTAAGCCGTTACAGATCTGATGTTAATATGAGCTACATATCTGAGTTTATGCTTTCAGCCTTCATTATCATCTCTAAAAATGATATAATTTCCTTGCATTTTTAACACAGAATTAAGATAATTATATTAATATGTATATATTAGCTAAAAAATCAAATTTCATCATAAAAAAGAATTTCTTGGAAATAAAAATGAGCGATAAGGTTTTTTAGATAAAATAAATTATGAGATTACCAAATCCAAGCTAATAAAACATTTGTTTTGTTTTGAAACAGCAACTTCAACTTTTTCAACACACAACTCTGCTGCTTGCTTATCTTTAATTAGTTGCAGGAAATTTAATTTCTTGATCAGAAATTCAAATTTAGCTAGCTAGTTATTATCTAGTTATTTAGCGAGGTTATGAGAATTGAAGGACCAAAAAAATAAATAAATAAAATAATAATTAATTAATTTCTGCAGCGTCAATTTTTCTTATTTTACTAACTTCTATTGTCAGGTCATACAAACCACAAATGAAGCAATTGTACTAAAACTCATTGCTTTTCATTTTTTAAGAACAAAAATATTCAATATATGGCTAAAACCTATTATTTTTGCTTTTTAATAATTCTGAAACGTGAGAGTTAGTTCGGTAACATATTCGCTGTTTTTCAATGTTACCGCTCTGACTGTTACCGATCTGACAAGCCGACAAAGTTTTTTTTTTTTTATTTCCGAGTCGATCTCGCTAAATCAAAATCAAACACGTGGTTTGTTCACTTGTAATAAAGGACTATACTAAAAAATAAAATAATTTTTGAAATAATAAAAAATGGGCATTTTAGCTCGTGTCACCGATCTGATGACTTAAATGACACACATTTTATAAAATCACTTAAAAAAATCTTACTTGCAATTTAAGATGCAGAAATGCAAATTTTAAAAGAGAAAAACTTAACCCAACACCATAACGAAAATAAGTAAATTATTTATTTGAGCATAGGATTAAGTTACAATATAGAACCTTTTAGACGGGATACAGAAAACTGGGAATATTTTGCCGATTTTGCTCAGATATGTATCCTTCACAACTTTTGAAAATGAATAAAAAAAAATTTTTTCGAAATACCTAAAAACAAAAAGGTTGGCTGTATGTATATAAAAAAAATGAACGGTTGGCTGTATGTATATACACTGCTCGACATTGAAAATGCAACACCAAGAAGGAGTGGTCAGAAATTGATGAAATTTGGTAAGAAGAGAGACAGCATGGAACAATAAGTGATATTTATTTCAAAATAAATAAGCAAAATTTAGAGCGAGGACGGCGTCGGCTCAGTAAGAAGTAGGACCACCGCGGACAGCGATGCACGAAGAAACACGTCTAGGCATGGAGTCAATAAGCCTGCGGATGGTGTCCTGAGGGATGGCACTCCATTCCCTTTCAACCATTTGCCACAGTTCGTCCTCTGAACGAGGCAGTGACAGGTTCTGCAAACGGCATCCAATCACGTCCCACACATGTTCGATTGGTGACAAGTCAGGAGAGTATGGTGGCCAGGAAAGCATCTGTACACCTCGTAGAGCATGTTGGCTGATTCGAGCACTGTGAGGCCGGGCGTTATCCTGTTGAAAAAATGCATTTGGCAGACCCTGAAGGTAGGGGATTGCCACCGGCCGCAGTACATTATCTACATATCGTTGGGCCGTCATAGTGCCCCGAATACGAACTAGAGGTGATACGGAATTGTATGCAATAGCGCCCCAAACCATTATGCCACGTTGTCGCGCTGTGGGGCGTTCCACAGTTACTGCTGGATTCGATCTTTCTCCACGTCGACGCCACACACGTATGCGATGACTATCGCTGGACAAACAGAAGCGGGATTCATCTGAGAACACTACGGTTTGCCATTCTGCCATCCACGTCGCTCTGGTCCGGCACCATTCCAAACGTTGGAGTCTGTGCTGTGAGGTCAATGGCAGTCTTCTTAGCGGGCGCCGTGATTGCAGGCCACGTGCAACCAGTCGACGGGAAATGGTTCTGGTCGACACAGGAACATCCAGGGTACCTTGCACTGCTGCAGAATCGACGTACAAGTGACTTTCGGGTCCGCCACAGCTTGTCGGTGAATCCGTCGATCCAAGCAGTCTGACGTCACTCTGGCTGCACCTGCACCCCTCAATGTGGCCTCTTTCCAACCATCTCCGACACAGCCGATGCACAGTGCTTGCATCCATGTGGGTATCAGCTGCAATTTGACGTATGGACCAACCTCCCCTTCTCAGTCCGATCACCATACCCCTTGTAAAGTCGTCTATATGCTGGAAGTGTCTTCGTTGAGGACGGCGTGGCATTTCCTCCTATCACACGTATCCTTCGAGACAAAAAACAAATTTCTCCGATAATTAGTCTGGCAGAAAAACCAACATGAACATAGCCCACTTTTCAACTTCATTCTCTTATATCTTCACGTGCGTCGGAGAGCTGCGCATTTCATATCATTTGCATAACTCAGTGACGTGCGTCTACGGTAAAATGTGCATGTGTAAATTTGCATGAATTTCTGACCACTCCTTCTTGGTGTTGCATTTTCAATGTCGAGCAGTGTATATATCGTATTACTCTCGTATAATTATGGAAGTTTAGTACAAAAACGAACTTTAAAGTTCAAGGGTCATTTTACATGCGGGGCGAAAATTCCGAAATATTCTCCCGAACGAAGCTTAAAAAGTACAGGGGAAAATCTGACATGTTCTCAATTTTATTCCAACTGAAGACTAAAGAAATAAATACTGACGTATGCCAATGCCAATTTTTATTGAATGACTGTTAAATAGGCCGATTGGAGCATAATGAGTGACGAAGCGAAGCGCGGAAAAATTCAAAAATTTCCAGATAGTTTATAAAGGAATCTAGAGATCGGAAAAGAAAAACCTTTTAAGACTAATTTCTGTTGATATTCATCGCAAAGACAACGATTAAGACTATCATAATCATAAAAACGGAACCTCAACCAAAAAATTAAAAAAAAAAAAGGAAAAGAAAAGCGTATATGAAAAATAATTTACATGCACCAGTAAAAAGAAAATTACGGTGAATTCTTTTTTTATTGGAGAGGGGGGAGGTGCTACGAATGTTGTGAAGTTTTTTGGTTTTTGGATGGTTCTTATATGCTATATAGTATATTTTTTAATGTTTCGAAATTATAAGCATTTTTGGACTGTTTTCTACATAATAAAAGATGCATCACTATTTATCGTGGTATCGTGGGTTTTAGAAACAATTGGTAAACAGATTTTGTTAGAAATCTGGAAATTCGGGACAGCGGTGGTTCCGAACATCTCAAATAATTAAAGTTCTCTAACTACCTATTTCTCAAAATCGAGAGCATTATCCAAGTATTCCTAAACGATTCCAGATAAATTGGTGACTTTTTAAATCGTGCAAAGAATGAAAGTAATTTGAAACTTCCCAAAATGATGCAGTATAAATGAAATAATGCATGATTAATTTTTTTAACTCTTTGTCATAGCTGCAAACATTGAACTCTTAAAATTAGAGAAAATTCTGGAGACAGCGTGAATTACTAATATTTGGCGCCAAAAATTTGAACTAAAAGAGATTTTGAAAATATAAGTAGAGATGTCCTAAATTAGGACTGTATAACAACCGAAATTCGGCAAGGTCCTAAATTCAGAAATGGATATTATTATTATTACCTTTTTTTTATATTAAAAATCTGCAATTTTTACGAGTAAGTTTAAAATAGGCAGACATTTATTTTCGCTTCTAAGTGATAATAAGCATTTCTTGCAACAAATAAGGATTTAAGGAATTCAGAGAAAAATCAGGAACGTTTCACAGCAGTTTTTGGGAAAAACAAATTTAAAAGTCAAGTATGGAAAATGACATTTTCATCTTCGTGTATGAAAAGTTTTGATCGTCGTTGCTTTACTTTAGGGATTTTTCCAGGAATTCTCATCTCAGAAAAATCCCTTTTGAGGGGAAATTTCCTTCTTTTAATGAAAAATTTGGAAGACATCTACTTCGTGATTGAGAAGCATCAAGATTTGGAAGTCTCCAGAACGAATTGAGAGGGAAGGTTGAATCCCATTTTCAGAAGAAAAATAAATAAATGAATAAATATGCATTTTAATAAATTGACTTCCATTACGTACTTCGCAAATTCTTTAATTTTGTATATGCCATCAGTCACCAGATAGTAATATTAATGAGCATTTATCGTCTACATTTGAGTGAATAAAAGTGAATGATCGCTATCCATCATCATTATCTGAATAGGCCATCATAGGAGTGGCACGAAATTCCCGCGATAAGCTTTACTGTATCTATCCCAGGGATGTATTAAACCAGGCTATTTTTAATACCAATCTTTTTCCTGCAGCATATGAGCCATCAGCGGCGTACGCAGACAAATCGTTTCGGGGGGGGGGGGGGGCACCTCATTGCAAACAAAAGTAAAGGCATTTGATGAAAACAGAAAATGATAAAAATAAAGTTTGAATTTTTTTCTCTACTGACGGAGATGTTCTTGAATCACATGCTTGCAGTATTTTGGAAAATTTGTGCTTTAATATCGTTAATTTTGCGATTAAATTTACTATTGTTCCTAATACTGGGGTTTCAATCACATTTGTAAAAAAATATAATTAGAAGAGATTAAGACGAATGAACAAGCATTAATCGTTGTTTCTGAAACATATATTTACAATAAAAACTAACAAAATTGAATTACGTAAAACAATCAGAAATGTGACATAGTAAAATAGAGGAATCAAAATTGGAAGATTTTTTTTTTTTTTTCTTATTGAGCCAATATTTTGAAAAATGCCAATTTGAAGTTGGAGTTGTAACGTAGCCTCTTCCACAGCCTGGGAATCTCACATTCCGGAGCTGGCTCCCACGGCTGTGTCAATAGATAAGGCGACATCTGGACGCCAGACCTTTATGCTGACCGTGGGAAAAGGTATTTTTTTCTCACGGTGGCCAAGTGGCTGGTCAGCTTGTCCAACGACTTCGGGCAGAGCTTGACTTGATGTCAGACTGTTAGGTTGTGTTCTGGGGTCTCCGTCAGGAGACAGGAAAACCCGGATTTGTGAGGGAAGCGATTTCCCTGTAATAGTCACGTCAGTGACTGGGCCTCGCGCTCAAGGCGAAAGAGCTAAAAGCTTACGTTTAGAATCGTTTGTACGTTTGTAAATATGTATTGTAAATATACATAATAAATATTTAGCCCAGAAACGGAACTCTTTTACTTGTCTGGGAACCACTACAGTACAGAGTTTCCCGATTAAAAATTTTTTTTGCAGAAAAAAAATTAATATTGGATTCTAAGTCTAAATTGGATCTGAATGCAAGAAAATAAAAGGGGGGAAGTCAAGGAAGTTATTTACCCCCCCCCCTTAGATTACTCACTTTTAAGCCGTTACAGATCTGATGTTAATATGAGCTACATATCTGAGTTTATGCTTTCAGCCTTCATTATCATCTCTAAAAATGATATAATTTCCTTGCATTTTTAACACAGAATTAAGATAATTATATTAATATGTATACATGGTGCGTCCCAAGAGTAATGCGAAAAAATTCATAAAAAAACACTTACTGAAGATATTCATACAAAAAGTCAAAAATCCTCAAAATAGCACCCTCTTGCATTGATATACTTCTGAAGACGGTGTTTCCAACCTTGGAAGGCATCTTGGAAGGCTTGTTTTGGAATGTCCCCCAGAGCCGATGTGACATGAGCTTGAATGCTCTCAATCGAGCCCCAATGTTCACCTTTCATTGCTCCTTTCAACCTAAGAAATAGAAAAAAGTCCGCAGGAGCCAGGTCAGGACTGTAAGGAGGCTGGCGAACCAATGGGGTGTGAGCCCTGGCCAGGAAGTCGTTAATAATGAAAGCGCTGTGACTCGGTGCATTATCGTGATGAAGTTTCCACGTGTCCTTGATGTCGTTTCGGTGACGGGCGACTGTCCTTTTCAGTCTTTTAAGCACTTCCAAGTAGAAAACTGAGTTAACTGTTGTCCCAGTCGGTACAAATTCGTGGTGCACAATACCTCTGACGTCAAAGAAAACAATGAGTATGGTTTTGATCCTGGACTTGCTCATGCGTGCTTTCTTGGGACGGGGAGAGAATGTGGTGTGTCACTCTGAACTCTGCCTTTTTGTAACAGGGTCATACTCAAAAATAACCAGGACTCATCGCCGGTGATAACTGCGTTCAAAAAATTAGGATCTTTTTCACACATTTCCAACATTTCTTGGCATCGGAGCACTGTCAGGTCTTTTTGTTCGTCGGTCAAAACTTTTGGAACCAGTTTGGCACACACCTTTCTCATGTTCAAATCTTCTGTGACAATGCGATGAACTGTTGATTTCGTTAAGTTTAGAGTTTGTGCTATCAATTGAAGGCTCAATCGTCTGTCAGAGTTCAAACAATCACGCACACGCGTCACATTTTCGTCGGCTCGTGAGGTTGACAGCCGCTGCTGCGAGGTTCGTCCGTGATGTTCTCTCGACCCTCCATGAACGATTTGTGCCATCGGAAAACTTGGGATTGGGACAAGCAATCAGTCCCAAAGGATTGCTGAATTAATTTAAAAGTTTCGGTGCCAGACTTCCCAAGTTTAACACAAAGCTTGATAGCGCACCGTTGCTCCTCCGAATTGTCCATTTTCTCGTGTCACATTTACTGAAAAAGGGGTTCACTATATCACACGTTCTGTCTCTCTGGCAGCTGACAATTAAAAAACACCTGGCGCAATTTGAAGCCTACACCCCCCTACACATGGCCCAGCTGGTTAGAACACGCTGCGATGTACCATTGCGCCAGAAAAAAATCATTCGCATTACTTTTGGGACGCACCATGTATAAAAAATCAAATTTCATCATAAAAAAGAATTTCTTGGAAATAAAAATGAGCGATAAGGTTTTTTAGATAAAATAAATTATGAGATTACCAAATCCAAGCTAATAAAACATTTGTTTTGTTTTGAAACAACAACTTCAACTTTTTCAACACACAACTCTGCTGCTTGCTTTTCTTTAATTAGTTGCAGGAAATTTAATTTCTTGATCAGAAATTCAAATTTAGCATGCTAGTTATTATCTAGTTATTTAGCGAAGTTATGAGAAATTGAAGCACCAAAAAAAAATAAATAAATAAAATAATAATAATTAATTAACTTAATTTCTGCAGTGTCAATTTTTCTTATTTTACTAACTTCTATTGTCAGGTCATACAAACCACAAATGAAGCAATTGTACTAAAACTCATTGCTTTTCATTTTTTAAGAACAAAAATATTCAATATATGGCTAAAACCTATGATTTTTGCTTTTTAATAATTCTGAAACGTGAGAGTTAGTTCGGTAACATATTCGCTGTTTTTCAATGTTACCGCTCTGACTGTTACCGATCTGACAAACCGACAAAGTTTTTTTTTTATTTCCGAGTCGATCGCACTAAACCAAAATCAAACACGTGGTTTTTTCACTTGTAATAAAGGACTATACTTATATATAAAATAATTTTTAAAATAATAAAAACTGCGCATTTTAGCGCGTGTTACCGATCTGATGACTTAAATGACACACATTTTATAAAATCACTTTAAAAAATCTTACCTGCAATTTTAGATGCAGAAATGCAAATTTTTAATTACGATGCGATAAAACATCACACCAGGTACTCAGTATCACGTGGTATCGGTGCAGGAAATAATTTTGGGAGCCTAAATATAGATCGGAAGTTATTGTTACCGCTCTGATGCGGAACTGAGGGACACGCTTATTTCGCATTCCCTAGAAAATCAGAAACCGATTAAAACAAAAATGAAGTAAAATATTAACAAAGGGGTAAAAATAGAATCGTTTTTTGTGCAAGTGCGTTTTTTTTTGGGAAGTTAGAAAGTGCACATAACCTGTTTGCATGCTAAGCTTTGCTACTGGGGACACGTTACCGATCTGATTTTTGAAGTATAAAACCAATATTTTCTGAAGGAAAAAAAAAAAAATTTCTGATGTTATTAGATAAAATGAAAGCAAAACCTTGTCTTCTTTCTGGGGAAAATATTTTTTTAAAACTAGTTATTGAAATACTAGTGAAAATTCACTTGGGACTCAAATTGGCACTTTTCTAAATATTTGCTCTATTTTCTTTTAATTTTTGTCTTATACTTTATTATCCCATCTGAAAACTTTTCTGATCTTGCGACTGTAAAAAGAAAGGAAGGAAAAAAATATTAAAGCTTAAATGCAAAATATTCGTTTCGAAAATTTCTGAGGAGGCTGCAGCCCTATCAGCCCACCCCTTGAGTACGCCACTGTGAGCTGAGCCATGTTAAGCTATAAAACATGTTTTGTCATAGGCGTTTCCATATTTTTTGTCAAGCCGAGTATATACAATAACCTCTCGCTACATCTCGCTTGTCGGGAGACAACAAAAAAGCGCGATGTATTCGAAAAAGCGGTATAAACGAGGTCGGAAAAGTGAACGGTTCAATTAACGTACAAATAAGTGAAGTATGCGCCTATAAAACGATATAGTTTACTCGTCATAGTAGGACTATTTCTTAACTAAACCACAGAAAATTGGTCTACCTATAATTTTGTTTAAAATAATAGTGACAATTTTAAATATTTCTTCTGTATTAGGCTAGAATAAGAGAGGATATAGGTTATCCTGGTAACGAATTGATTGCATGGAAAACATGTCAGTTTTGTTTATTAATTAAAAATGAGAAGAATATCTTTTTTTTGTTCTTTTTTGAGAAAAGTTTTTCTTTTCTTTTTTTTCTGTGGTGTCAAATTAAACAACATCGAAATTATGACACAAAAGTGTCATTTAAATTGAAAAATCAATGATCCTGAAATTTTGAAAAAATTACACGAACCAAAAATCTAATACAATTCACAATTTTCTTTTTGTAACATTATTAGCGCATATTTCCTGAATAAAATTTGCTAATCGATTTGTTTTGTAAGGTACATTAAAAATATACTGAAATAAAGAACTTAATGTGCATTTTATTAATGTTAATGCTCACTTTTACTTCTGGTTAAAATGCTTTAAAAGTTTTATTAAATAAAATTAAAAGTTGTCAGTTAAGTGCTTGAGCTATTTGCAGAAAACTCATTTCTTGTTTGTACTGGTAGATGCAAGATATGTAGGGACGACAAATTATTACTTGAACCACGGGTGTGCCAATACCCTAAATGCACGACAGTAAAGATATACAGAAGATTGGGAACTCATTAGAAAGATTGAATCTCTTAATTTGCCATCTCAAACTGTACAAAAGCCCCCATGTTGGCATTTCTTTATTTATTTATCTTTATAATTTATTTTATTTTATTTTATTTATTTATTTATTTTTTTTTTTTTTGCACAGAATAAAATTTAAAAAAAAAATCCGAAAGGATAATACAGTAACCCCTTGTTATATCGCGCTTTTCGGGGGACAAGAAAAAAGGGCGATATATCCGAAAGGGCGATATAACCGAGGTCATTAAAAATAGTTTTCTATCCAGCATGCAAGTAAATAATACGTGCACATACATAAAAATTCATTTGTTCGAACATTAGCTTTTTTTTTTCAGTCAAAAGTAACAAAAAAATATAACATTACAGATTATTACTACACATCACTAACAGATGCTTTTCACTCATCTCTTCTCTTCTCTATCTCTATCTCTACTAAAAATAAAGCTGAAGGTTTGTCTTTCTTTCTGTCCTTCTGTCTGTCTGTTGTTATGCGAGTAGCGCCAAAACCGTTCGGTCGATTTTCATGCCACTTGGTACAAAATTAGTTTGTAGCATGTAGTTTTGCACCTCGAAGCGATTTTTCGAAAATTCCATTTCGTTCTTTTTCTATTCGAATTCTTAGCGGAAATTCGATAAAATAGGGAAGAAATATTTCACACACATTTTCAAGTCTTATGTCATTTGAAAGCTTGAAATTTTCTGCATAAAATGAAGTTTTTTCGAAGTTTCTACGATCATCAGGAGAGCTGTAACAATGGTTTTTAGAATCCCGGAATTCAAGGCTTACCTTCAGTAAAGCAAGCCAAACGATTCTAAAATGGTTTTGCTCGAGAATAAAATTTGTTTGAAAAGATAGATGAAATGAATTATTTTATCAACGGAAATCAACTTTTCATGTTGTTACCATGGTTACGTGTTCATACTTATTTTTGTTTCGTTATTTTTCCAGCGTTGCCAGACGTAGTATTTTTGATACTACGGTAGTATTTTTTCGGCCCAAATAAGGAGCGTAGTATTTTTCTGGCAGCCCTGTTTCCAATATACTAATGACTTAATTAAAAGATTTGGCGGATTTTTTTTTTTTTTCATTTTCACAGATTTCGCATTTCAGCAACATGGATTTTGGCAACGTTTGGAAACAGTAGTATTTTGTATTTTAGAGGAGGCGTAGTATTTTTTTGTTTCAATTCTCTGGCAACCCTGTCTTTTTCCCGGTGAAAATGCTTTGGGACCTTACTTGGCGCGTTTTCGAAAAGTCACCAACTGGCGCGTTTTTGCGTGTCTCGCGGAATTGAAAGCTCCGAGAGAAACTACGCAAAATAGTCAGGGTTACCACGCTTGGCACGCCTATTGCCCATTTAGCGAGAAAAGGGTATCTAAAGCACAGATTAACCAAATATCGTATCAATTGCGTTATTGCATCGTTCTTTTTAAAGTGTTTCATTTCGGAAAATGTATTGTTTTGTTTTTAAAACTAGGAAAGGAAACTTTCTTCTTCTTTTAAACTTTGGTAAGATTTCTGTTGGTTTCTGTGAGCAACAAAATTGTTCTTATTTTCTCTTTTGGCTTATTTTTGTGCATCTCCCCTTGGCGTTGCATTCGAATGTTCGAAGGGATGTTTTACCCTTTTATGGAGTAAATCAGTGTTAATTTCAATGCAGACAAAAGTGATATGAATTGGCACGACCACTTGGCGATATATCGCCAAGCTTTTGGTCGCCAAGTATTTGCCGCCAATTTGGCGACATATCGCCAAGTTGGCGAAAAAAATTGTTTTCTTTTTTTATTTGGACTCAATTTGGCGCTATTGGCGATATTTTGCGAAAAATCCACTGAATGATGTTAAAATCGGCGATATTTAGGGGATTAATCATTGTAAAACATTTTTTTTGCATTGTTTCGTGGCAAACTAGGGATATAAATGTTTGAACTGTTATCTTGCTCACTCCAAGCACTATTTTAGCACTTAAGGCATCTACTAAGAAATTTACACATAAAAATAAGTAGCGTGGGGTCCATACCAGATTTTTATATCATACTTTCAAGGAGTTATAGTTGAATTACAACTAAAATAGAGTATTTTTTCTGTTATATCAATTATTTCACAAATGAAGTTTAATTTTATATCACGGGCAAAGCCGTGCGGGTACCGCTAGTTGTATTAATACAAAAGAAAGTTCAGTAGTTTCCAAACTGTCTCTGCAGTATGCAAGTTTGGGTGAC
>JAXGGA010023421.1:0-13495 GCA_038373865.1 Uloborus plumipes | reverse complement strand
TGAGTCACGATTTCAGCTGGTAAGAGCCGATGGTAGGGTTCGAGTGTGGCGCAGACCCCACGAAGCCATGGACCCAAACTGTCAGCAAGGCACTGTTCAAGCTGGTGGTGGCATCCGTAATGGTGTGGGCTGTTTTTTCATGGCATGGACTTGGTCCTCTAGTGCGACTGGACCGAACATTGACTGGAAATGCTTATGTGCAGCTACTTGGAGATCACTTGCAGCCATTCATGGACTTCATGTACCCAAACAACGATGGGATTTTTATGGATGACAATGCGCCATGTCACCGGGCCACAACTGTTCGCAATTGGTTTGAAGAAAATTCTGGACAATTCCAACGAATGATTTGGCCACCTAGATCGCCCGACATGAATCCCATTGAGCATTTATGGGACACCATCGAGAGGTCTGTTCGTGCCCAAAATCCTGCCCCATCAACGCTTTCACAATTATGGACGTCTATCGAGACAGCATGGCTCAATATTCCTGCAGAAGACTTCCAACGACTTGTTGAGTCCATGCCACGTCGAGTTGTTGCACTTCGCCGGGCAAAAGGAGGGCCGACACGATATTAAGAGGTATCCCATGACTTTTGTCACTTCAGTGTATGAAAAATGTCATATTTTACCGATATTCAAACGGTCATAACTTCTTCTGCCAACAACATATTGAAATATTTTTTTTGCCAATGTCATGCTCTATTCTTTGTCTTAACAGAACAGTTGAGTCCTTTGAGGCGAAATGTGAAAATTTTTTTACAAAAAATGCATAGAAAAAAATAAATTTTTTGTAAAAATTTTTTTCACATTTCGCCTCAAAGGACTCAACTGTTCTGTTAAGACAAAGAATAGAGTATAACATTGACGAAAAAAATTTTTCAATATGTTGTTGGCAGAGGAAGTTATGACCGTTTGAATATCGGTAAAATATGACATTTTTCATATTTCGGCCTTACGCAACTAAAAGCACGTTGTACTTTCCTCGGTTGTTTATACATTATTTTACAGTGCTTACACTGGTCTTTCAAACGACACTACTTTTGCCGTGCCAACTGAAATGTATAAGCTGTTTTTGGACCTCAAAAACGCTAAAAAACGTCAAAAATGCCCTGTTTTGAGAGCCTTCACTGACCTTACGGCAACAACTTAGCACAAATTTAACATTCATTTTGTAAAGTTTCAACCTTCTATATTCCATATACTAAAAGAAAATTGGAGTTAAACAGTTCCTGGTAAGAGTTTTGGCTCACAGCAATTTCCATGTCTTGAAAATCCGCTTAATTTTTGATGCCGCACCTTCAACTTTAGGGGTCCATAAAAACTAAACAACTCAACTTTAGAGCAAAACATTCTGGATTTGATCTTTCAATAAGATAATAAACATTTGGTAATTTTTTGGAAAAAATCTGAGAGGTCATGAATCACAGGCGTGACACTCTCTCAGATTCTTGCTCTTAAATTCTGATTTTGATTTTGTAGATGGTTTTATAGTCAGCAAAATATTTCGGGCTTAGCAGTTTGTGTTGTTTTAGTGCATTATTTTATTTTAAATGTAGAGTTATTTTGTTTTTTCTAACTGCGTGATTATGTTTGTTTTTAATTTTTATTTTACTGTATTCAACTAAACAGTTACCTGAAAATGTCATTTGTTTTTGCCCCTACAGGTTACTTTCAGACTTCTTCCCTCAATTGAAACACATAGTACACACAATTGAAAAACATAAAAGGCAATGGGAGAAAGTGGAGACAATGTGTTCTAACAGTAATGGATCTGCCATCGATTTCCTTGATGATGCAAATGTAGACGCAGCAGCTTTGAGTGTTTAACTTTCATTTTTATATGCTTCACATAACATTTATTGTTTCCATTTTCAGATATTTAAGAAAATATTCAGTTGTTGAAAAATATGTTATTTCCATGTTTATTTTATTATTATTATTGTTTTTTTTTTTTTTTTTTTTGTTAAAATGGCTTTTTGAAACTATCAGTCTGAACTTAAAAGTTATGTTCTTTTGTTACCTTTTTGTGTTTTAACCTTTTTGAATTATTAAGGTGGTAATGTGATTTTTTAAAATAATTTCCAAATACTCACACGGGAACTGCAAGTGTTACATTGAAAAGAAAAATCCACGGAAGGAGCAAGTAAAAGGGCTAAGTAAAGTGTGTTTTTATCCATAAACCTTTTATCACTGCGCCACTATTGAGGTGTCAATTTTTACTTTCTTCTACATCTAATATATAGAAGAAAGTATTGGTTTCGTGAAAATTTTCGAATGTGGAATTTTGACGGATTTGCACGTTTTGAGGTGAATATTAATTTCAAAATATATGTCAAGAAAATTAGACACATCATTCCTCTTTTAATTTTTTACTTACAAGCTTGAAATTTTGTTTCAAAGATGCTCTTAGCCATAGTACTTTGTCTACCAAATAAAAATGTTTTTGGTTAACTATTACATAATTACAACTGAAGGGGTTAAACGTTAAAGACAGGAATGAAATTGATGGAGTTAAAATAGTCAGATAAATATAAAATGCAAAACACGTTTAATTGTAGGAATATAATTGCAAAGAAGACTTTGAAAAGTAAGCTTTTGACAGATAATAGCATATTTTGATTATTCTTCACATATTTTGATGATGTTTAATATCCTCTTTCAATGCCTTTTTGTGTTTTCATTTTCGCTCAAACTTAAAATCTTAAGAATGGGAAGGTTATGAGGGCAAATAGTTTATGAGCCAAAGCACATTATGTGGATAGTGAATGGAGATCATTCAATTAATTCCTGTGATCACACTATCGGCGCAGTTCCTTTGTCAGACTTCAAATGTCAATAATGTTTATGCATTTAGATATTTGGATGGTGTTTCTATGTCAGAGTTATTGAAATAGTGTGGTAAATTCATTCTGATGCATTTAAAAATATTCTTTAGTTTTATTTTGTTTGAACTCGCTAGTTTTCCTTAAATTTCTGTTAACACTAGAAAGACTGAAATTGCTATATACCCAGAAAGAGGAGGGGCCAGTGTGACCCCTTGTGATTTTGTGAAATTTCTCCCTGGGTGAATCTACATGCCCATTGCATCTTTTCTTATGACTAAATAAGTACTGAGTCCACAATGATATTTACTAATGTTATCTCTGGTACGGTCAAACATAAAATTGGTTTCTTTTACAGAGATTAATCGCTACCGTTTGTGTGGTTGGCAGTGCTTAGAATTAGGAATTTCATTCTGGCTGCAAAAATAAGGGGAAGATAAAGGTGAAACTAGAGTAAATGGCACATTTTCATGTTAAAACTAGTATGAGAAATGAAATTTTTATTTGTTTTTATTAAAAAATACCTTGATGCCCACCATTTTCTAGGTACAAGATTTAATATTTACATTCTTACGATGATAATCACTAAATGATTGAATTAGTACTCAAATAGAGGGTCATATTGCAAAAATAAGCACTTCAATATTTATATCATGAAAAGTCAGAAAGCTTCAGTACATTCATCGAGTTATTTAATTTATTGAACAACAAACTACTGGTGGGGCTACACAGGTCTCCTCCATCTTTCTAGTGTCTAGTCTTGTATATTTTCCCCACACAAACTGAAAAACATACTTCCAAAAGTATAACTGATATATGTTTTATATCAGTTCTTAAAATATATTGTTTACAATATTGCGTTTAATTTTACACTAGGTATGTAAAATTATAGTTAGAGCAAATTAAGGGCATACAAGAAAATATAATGTTTTATTTATGTAACAAATTTATTTGTGTTCTTGAACATTGCATTACGTCGTTTAAGATTTTTGAACAAAATTTATATTTAATTTATTTAGTTATTTTGTTGTGTCATGCATTAAAAACACTTTTCGCAGAGCAATAATATTTTAAATAATATTTATCCACACAAATATTTTTGTATGCAATAATTAGAAGTCTTTTTTAATGAATAGTAAAACTTTTTTCAAAGTTTTGACTAGTCTGTGGAAATATATTTTAAAGGATAGCTAACTTTTATGACTAATTATAGTACAAATTCATGGCTTAACACTCATACCTCTTCAGGTGTTACTGTTTCTAATGAAACCATTAGTATGAAATACGTGGAAAAATTATTGTTATGCATTTTTTTTTGTAAGTGAGGAGGAGAGTTTTTTTCCTCTAGTTTATGCAACTATTTGTGCACAACATCTCACACAAGTCTTTGTATTTTTCAAAACTATTGTTTTCACAAAAGTAAATATACATTCAAATTTTTTCTTTGTGGCTTGTGATTTGATCTCATAGTTTTTAGAAACTAATGTCTTAGTTTGAGGTCATTGCATAACTATTCAATAATTTTTTAGTATTCAATTGCAAAGGATGTTTAAAATTCAGGAATCAAAATTTTATGATGTACAAGTTTTTTCATCTGAATTAACCTTTAAAGATAGTTTTGATCGATAAAATTACATGAGAAGTCTGTGAAACAGTACATATGTGTTGCCAAAGAGAAATTTAGCCGTTATCCCCTAGACTTGCTATTCCTTTAGATGAGATTTTAATGTAGCTGCTAATGGCTGACTAACGTGCTGTAATTTTTCTTGAGTTAGGAAAAATTTTAAGGAACATAAATTAAACCATCAAATATTTTTAAGATCTATTATTTTTAACTTTACCTGGACATACTGACATATATATGTGGGAAACATATTATATTGTGAGAGCATCTTTTCCACCGACATAGGTTGGGATCACTATGTCAAATAACTATTGTACTTCAGTTAGGAGGCAAATTTCTACTTTAATTTTTCTTAAGTATATGTATCATGCATTGATGTATGCATTTTTGGTTGTGATGTTGTTATTTTTTTTGAAAATGAACAAATTTTGTTATTTATTTGAAAGTGATCTTTATATTTTTTGTTTGAAAAGATTTTGCATAGTTTACTTTTATTTTGTGTTAAAATAATGTTTATTTTTTCTTTGAATTCTATTATAATATTCACGAGTGAACAAATTTGCTTAATAGTAACAAATAAGTGACATAAAAGTAAAAAGTTTTTTCCATCTCATTTCTTATATGTATTTTACAGATTTTTTTTTATTTATTCATTTTGTTTAGTAAATATAATTTTTACTATGCTATTTTTATTATAACTGTCTATCAGTTTTTTTTTCTGATTATAGTGGCAAATTGAATCTTTTTCTTTTTTTAACTTTAGAGGCTTAATTTTTAGAAATTCTCTAAGTCGCCAGTTTGTTGTTCATTCATTCCTTATATGTGTATTGTAAGAGAGTTTAAGAAAAAAAAAAAAAAACTATTTAGTGTGTACTAATTGCTAAATGCATTCCTACATTACTGATACATAATGAAAAGCTATTTTTACCTTGCTACTGTGTATGTGTATTTATTACTATTGCTTATTATGTAATGTTACTTAATACAGTCTGAATCCTTTGAAGAATTTTGTGTTCAGATTTATGTGCTTTCATGTACTTTATCATACCTTTTCTGTCGAAGAACTATCTAACTTAATACTTCTGTTATTTTCTCTCCTGTCAAAAACGCATTTTATAATTTCATTTTTGTGAACTAAAAAAAAAACAGTAAAATAAATTTTTAGAATTTAAAGGAAGAAATACCTTTTTTGACTCTTTTATTCTTTCCCCTTTTCCTTTTGTATTATTGCAAATAATCATATATCTAAAAAATGATCTTGTGGGAAATATCTGAAAATGAGAAGTTTTCTGATGTTAGTTCGTCAAGATAAGATATAAGAGCAAAAAACTTAAAGTATTCCAATTGAAATTTTTTAACTAATGTACTGTTAAAAAAATTAGCCACAGTTTTAAATCTTTTTTTTTTTTTGTTTTTTTTTGGGGGGGGGGGGTGGTTCCCTACATTTTGGTCCAAATTTTTTTTTCCCTAAATTTTCCAGCTTTTGCAGATGTGTGATGAAAATCTCTTCAAATGAAACAGAGTCACACTTAAATGAATGAAACAGGTGCTCATAAAAGCTGAAACATAAAAGCTCTCTTTTTCCCTCTCCTTCACATAAAGACTTCTTTACTGGAAGTTTACCTATATCATAGCAACCATGGGCCGACAGTTGCCGTGTAGCAAATCTGGAGCAAAATTCTTTCACATCAGTTTCCCTAACATTCAAAGACGTTAGTGGCACGTGTAACTTGGCACATGACAAAGACGTCACATACATACAGGGTGTCTCAGTTAAGTGTTCAGAACTTCTAGGAGGGGTCAAGAGCATCCTGACTACTAGAAATAATTTAGCAGTAGATGGTCGGAATTGCTTTCCTAAAGCGATGATGTACACAGATGCAGCATAAAGAAGAGAGACGTAAGTGAAAAACATTTTTAATAGTCCATGTAAAAAAGCAACAAAGTTTTTTCCACTGACTATAATGCAGATGTCACATCTTTGGCGCATTGGAACTTCAAGCAGTCTGGAATACTCCTGCTAGATCTCGAATTTCACCGCATCCGGAAAAACATTTCCTACCGTTCATTGCTGTATGATTTAAAGTCGGTAGAATGAACCATACAGTCCTAGAAGTTCTGAAACACTCAACTCTTACACCCAGTATATAGACAGATTTTGCTATAAAAATAACGTATTATTTCAAAATACTGTGAATTATACACCAGACAAGTATTGTCTGTTTAAGAATCACAAAGTAAATAGCTGTGTGAAATGTAAAAGGCTATGAAGGAATGTAGGGGAGAGTGGTAATGAATGGGCCACTTATTGGTTTTGAATTTTTGTAATTTTTTCTAACACTTTGTTTTACATCTAAATTGGTGTTTTAGTTCCTTTACTTATCTGGCTATCTAAAAAAGTCATAAAAGTTGGATTAACACCTGTCTATAATGAATTATATTAGAAAATAAAAATTTTGAAATTTGGCCCATTCAACCCCACCTATGGGGTTGAATGGGCCATCGAAGGTAATGAATGGGCCACTAAATGAATTCAATGAAAACATGTGGATTTAATCTTTTATTTGCTGAATATGACAAAATAAATGTTGCACTTGACATGATGATATAAAATCGTACTGATTTAAAATTATATAAACATCAAAACTGATGCAATTAAAATAAAACTGAAGCATACCAATTGTAGCAGAAAAATGACTAAATAATGAGATTGTAAGAAATAAATAACATCAAATATATATAAACAAATAACAGATAATACACACTATGATTTAACAAAATTTATATATTTCAAAAATAATATTAAAAATCACTTTCAAAAACTTCATCTTCATTTTCAAACTTGTCAAAATTCAATATTTTTTTTAATTTACTAGACATCGGGAATAAGAAATATCTAACTTAAGTTACCAAGAAAGAAAATGAAATTGTACTGTGAGGAATATAATATGCAGGAGAGAGGGGGGCTTTTTCAAGCCACGCACTGCGACCAGAGGTCTATTGTACTATAGGAATATAATATAGATCTGCAAATTATATTTAGAAGTTACTACAAACCTATTTTGACGACAGTAATCTTAATCTATCTATGACAGTCAGTTGTGTTTCATATTAATGCGAAAATCCAAAAAACAGGAAGAAAAACAATATTTAGGTGGCCCATTCATTACCATGACATAGTGGCCCATTCAGCCCCACCTATACTTTTAGAATACATTTAGGTTTTTTGAGTACATTGAATTTAAATAACATCAAAATATATCTTAAAATTAGTTTATAGATATGGAAAGACTAACTTATACATATGTATCCAGTGAAATACTTGGTACAGTTTAGCTAGGAAATGTTTTACCAAAAAGAGAAAAACTTACTTTTCAGTCAGATTCTTGACTATGCCACTCTAGTTTGAAAATGGTTCAGCGCAAACGAATGAAAATTGGATGAGTTTAGTAGAACAAATAGCTACATCTATTGATGGCATCCAAAAAAAAAAAAAATCATGCAAATACTTTTTCATATTTTGTTAGTGGCCCATTCATCACCATGGACCATTCATTACCACTCTCCCCTACATCATGCACACATTTGAAAAAAATAAAAGAAAATAAAAACATGTTTCGGGGCTATAAGGAACTCTTTGTTTTCACAGCCAGAGTGAAAAGACATCCTACAAAACTCTTTTTGTCGTACAAAATTTAATAGAAAGGTCATAATTTAAGATCTATGTAACTGGAAAATTTTAAACATATTCTGCCATGTACAGAAAAATTCGTTTTTTAGATTGATCTCAATAATTTTAAATGTGCAAGTAAATTTTCTCTACCAAAATTGCGAAAGATTACTGATTCGCCAAAGATGAGACTTTGCAAAAAAAAGAAGCTCTATTAAATCGTGTTTATATGTATATATCAAATTTAGTTTATCCATTCAGGCGCTACTTCAAATATATAATTATCTTCCTTTTCATGTAGAGCGTTTAACTTGCAATCCAAGAAACCCAATAGGATGCTGAATTAGCAGTTCTGCCTGAATTATGCAGATCTTAAGAATAAATAGATTACTATATACATAACAAAAGTTATTTGTGCATGTAAATGTGTAAAGGCGACCCAGCATATTTTTTAATTTTCTTTTGCGCTCCTGTTAGCATATTAGCCAAATTTATTCTATTTATATTTCTCTTGAAAAATCGCTTTTCTTTCGCTCCAGAACGCGAAGATTATGAATGCTAATAATATTACGAATGAATCCACTAAGAATTTCAAAAGACTCATTTTAAAATAAATCACAAATGTAATTATCCTCAACATCAAGGGCTTTTTGCCATCTAGTAGTACATTTTAAATCCCGGGTACATTTATAAAAAAAATGATTTTTAGAGCAAAATATCGAAAAACGGCACCCTGGACACAATTCAAATTTTCAAGTTTTTTTCTCTCATATAGATCAAAATAAAGGGAAATCAGATGGTGCTACTTCAGGTAAGTATTATGATGAAACAGAAGAATTTCCCTTTCTTCCGGTCGTTAAAACACTTTCTGTTGCAGAAAAACTTGGAAAGTTTTGCTTGTATTCAAGATGCTATTTCAAGATATTTTGCTCCAAAAATCAATTGTTTTTAAAAATCTATCCAGGATTTAAAATTTACTACTAGATGTCGAAAGGCACTTGATAACGGGGATAATTACATGGCTGATTTAACATAAATGCCTTTAACAGTTGATAGGTTTGAAAGAAAACGACATTACTTTCCGGTAGCCAAAAACGTGAAATATAACTTAAAAAAAAAATGTATTAAAAATATGCTATGTGTTAAGATACAGTCTAACGATTTAATAAGAAAAAGCTTAAAGCTAAAGTTATGTGAGTCATTCCAGCGAAAATGGTACAAATCATGTCCGAGACTTTAGAATTTTTTAAAATCAATTTTAATAACTACCACCCATTAAGTGTATTTTTTATTGGTTCTACATTTAATTTTGTGCCCTCAAGTATAAATGGATTAGGTATAATCCATTTAGAAAGGACACAAAAAAAATATCTTTGTCAGAAGAAGGAGAAAATGACGTGTCCCGGCTTCAAATTGCTGGAATTTTAAATGTGATTTAAAATTAAACTGAAATGTAACAACAAAATAAATTACACTGCACTGCACAAAAGATGCTTCTGACAACATTTCTGCAGATTATTATGCAAATGAAAAAAAATTTCCCCAAAAAACACTATTATTTATCCATGTCCCCAGATTTTCTATGTTTCGAATTGAATCGGCAGTTTGAAAAAGGGAACAAATCCAAAAAGTAGTTTTTTAGGGGAATCGAAAAAAACCTTCTAAAATACAGAATTATTATTTTTTTTATTCATTTGTAGGATTATTTATTTTACATTTTGATTTTATTTACTGTATGTAAGGATTTACGGGCCATCAAAGTCGTTGGATTTGTTCCCTTCAAACTAATGCGATATGGTATAGGGATTTTCAAGTAAAACAGCTTACAGGTATGATGTTTGTTTGAAAAAGTCCTTGTTTAATGAAAGATTATTGTAATAAAATTAAAAAAAAGAAAATGATTAGGACAACAAAATAATCAAAAAATCAGAACTACTATCAAACTCAAAGTTAGAGCTGCGGGATGACATATTTGAGAACTTTCACTAAAAAATTTCAAAACTGATTTTTTTATCAAAACAAAATACGTAGGTAAGGAAAGAATTTGTTATCCAACCGAGTGATAAAGATTCACGGCAACAGTACTGCTCCCTAGCCATAGGTTTGCGTAATTGGTTGGAAGAAGGGAACTAAGACCGGACTTGTTCCTTTCTTAAAACTCACATAGATTTAAATGCTGCGTCAATCAATGTTGGAGGTTGGTTTTTGTTCTTTTCTTCTCACTAATATATGTATTCACAGTAGGAGATACACAATCACAAAAAAACCCAATTTTTTGAAATTTTCGTCTTCGTTCCCTTCTTCAAACTGCCGATTCAGTTGTCCACTCTGTCACAAGCCTTTTGGAAATAAAATAATTGCACTCAATCTGATATATATTTTTAAAAATTAGCTTGCTACATTGAATTATGTAGTCAACAACCAGGGTGATCTTAATTCTTCTCTTATGGTAGTTAATTTGAACTATTGGATGTCCACTCTGTTACAGTCGATTTCATGATGAAAAAAATAGATTTTTTCTTGAAATTGCAGACAGACCTACAGCTTTAGGCTGTTTATTCCACTTTATGCTTGTTCTGTGATTGTAACTTTTTTTATGATTATACAGAAATTATTTTAAAGGCTTTTTTGTCCACTCTGTTACATGTCCACTCTGTTACACAAAGTGATCAAAATATTTAAAATTCTCTCAAAAATGAGTCATGTACTAGTTATTTGCACTTCATTATACACAAATAAAAGGAAACTCAATAAAAAAATATGATTAGTTGGTGGAAATTATTCAAATTGATAATCTTAAGTAAAGAGTTTCAGACATGATTTGTACCGTTTTCGTTGGAATGACCCGTGTACAGAGTCAAATTACAAGAGCGGCGCTTTTCTTTTGCTTGGGAGAAATTCGTTTTTTTGGGAGGTCACACTAACCTCCTATTGGGTGCCTTGCCCCCCCCCCCCCCACAACGTACGTGAGTCTTGGCTACACTCATTCATCAAGCTATAGATAAGTAGCTTAACATCTCAAATGAATTATTAAAATGATTTGAAATAATAACGAGTTAAGAATTATAACGTAATCATTCCTTTCAGAATTTGTCAGAATTCAAAGTTTGTGTGGCAATCATAATACATGGTAGGATGAGGTAAACAATGTTGTGAGTTTCACATTTCATTATTTCTTTAACCCATTAATGCCTGACATTTTTTTCTTCAACGATACTTTGTATACTGGTTACAAATAGTGTTTAATGGACAGGAAAAATAGTTAAAAAATTATCATGTAAAAATTAAATTTTTTATTTAAGAAAGAAAAATCGTCCCTAAAAAGGGACGCTAGGCACCAGAGGGTACATACTTTTTTACCAATTTTTTTTTCTGCCTAAGATGTAATATTGAAAATGACAATTAATAAGAAGAAATAAAAGCAGCAATTAACATAAACTGGGAAGTAGATTCAGAGAGCAAGGAAATATTGGTGTTGTTGAGTATGAAAGTCAGCAAAGCATTTGTTCTGCAACCCTACGTATTGCATTTGCTGCATTCCGATAATGCTCTTTTACTTCAATGGGCACATCTTACATGAGCCTTATTTAAAGCAATATAACAACTAGCCCCGTAATACCTAACTCAATCCGGTACTCTTGAGCTCAACGCATTTTGTACAGCAGCTTCTAAAATAAAAATGAAGAGCGGCTACCACCATTTTTTAGAGTGTGTAACGAGTTCGTAGCACCTTCAACTTTCTTTAAATGAGCATTAAAATCTTGAGGAAGTAACTATAAATTTATTTACAAGTATGTACACTATTTACAATAAGAGCAGGAAACAATTGCTAAACATCCAGCAATTAGGCAGCACACAGTACACTGTACTCTCAACAGTAACTCAGCACCACGTATCTAACGTGAACAGTAATTAAGCAATTACAAAAGCAAAAACAACATTCGCCCAAAGCGAATAAAAACGAGCCTCTCAATAATCCAATCTGAGAAAAACTGACTGACTTGTGTTCAAGGCCAGCTATTTATACACGGAAAGAATTCCCGACAACTTTCTAGTAATATCTGGAATATTCCAAATCATTCATAACTTTAAAAATTCCATTGAGAAAGTTCTAGCGATAAAAAGAAAAAGAAAAAAAAGAAAACACTCCGAGCGAAAAAGGTCTTCACGCTTATTAAATGCAGGGCAAGTGTAAAAACTGCAAAGTGTTTCAGGGCCGGTATACAGATGATAAAAGTGATATCTTCAGATACATTTGCAACATGTCGCCAGATAAAACCAAAACTAATGAAAATAAAGCAAGGCAGGAAAAACAACAACTATTTACAAGATTTGTAACATTGCCCCCTTCCCAAGGACTGCACGTCCCGGGCAGTACAATCCACAGAAAGGAAGCAAGGGAAAATTTACAGGTGCACACATTAAATGATGACCAATCATAAACAGGATAAACAATAACAATGAGAACATGAAAGAAATAATAACATTGATAAAGTAATATTACAAACAATTAAAGGCAAAAGTTATTTACAAAATTTACAAACAAATTACCATGGTAGCTTTAGATTTATTTTACGAACTATGGCCATAGTATGGGGCTAGCCGATCATAATGTACAACCCTAGGTTTTGAATGTGATGACTTCTGGATCCTCACTACGACGTCGTTCAGCCGGTGAAGGACTGTGTAGGGTCCATCCCAATGCGACTGCAATTTGGGTGACAGACCTTTACGTCGGATGGGATTCCATAGCCACACCTTGTCACCTTCTTGAAAGTCATGGCCAGTGGACCTTGTGTCGTATCGGGTCTTCATTTTCTCCGCCGCGATGTTGATTCGCTCCCGTGCGAAGTGATGAACGTCCTCCAACCGGGCCTGGAGATCCTGGACGTATTCCTCAGGCGATGAAGGCGCATCTGGAGGAAGACCGAAGACGAGATCACAAGGTAGCCGAAGCTCTCTGCCGAAGAGCATCTGTGATGGGGAATATCCGGTGGTCTCGTGGACAGCACTGCGGTAGGCCAGCAGGAACAGAGGAAGTTTCTTGTCCCAATCCTGTTGATTTTTGGAGACCATAAGCGAGAGATTATTAAGGATTGTCCTGTTGAATCTCTCCACCATGCCGTCCGATTGTGGGTGTAGTGGTGTCGTTCGAGTTTTCTCAATTTTGAGGATATCACATAGGCCCTTAAACACAGCAGAGATGAAGTTTCTTCCCTGATCGGAATGGATCTGCAAAGGTGTCCCATATCTCGAGATCCAATGCTGGACTAGAGTCTCTGCTACAGTGGTAGCTTCTTGATCCGGAATGGAATATGCTTCGGGCCATTTGGTGAAATAGTCAATGGCAACGAGGATGTATTTGTTCCCATCAGTA
>JAXGGA010023420.1:0-13496 GCA_038373865.1 Uloborus plumipes | reverse complement strand
GATGCGAAGGCCCTCTTAGTACTGCTTTTTAGGGGAAATAAATTCCCTTTTCAGGTAAAGTTGGTCGCAACTCATGATTCAGTCATACGACATTCATTCATTGTTTACTTTCTTCGAATTAGCAACATATAGCAATGGCGTTCAATTTTGACATCTCTGCATTAATAAAATATACGCTTAAATTCGCAACCGATAAATAAAAATGTAGCAATGAAATAATATTGTTCTATTTACTATTTTGTTTCATTATTGTTGCTCACACGATCTTAATTGCTACGCAAAAGCTCGGATGTTCATTAGGGTGGAGCGAAAAAAACAAAATTTTCATTTTCCAATCGTAATAGTGCGGAAAAGTTGCGATTGGTGAAGAGTTACAAAACAAAACAAATTTTTTTGAAATCGGATAATATCTTCCGTTCCCGCAACAAGCCTGAAATTTTGAAAAAATGAAAATTTTTATGTGTTTTTAACGATTTTTTAAAATTTTTGTTTTAATGTTTTATTTTAATGCTATTGGACAGAAAAGTTACGTTTGGTGAAGCCTTCTGAAATTTTGAAAAATATATTGAAATCGAATAATACCTTCTGATCCAGGAACAAGCCTGAAAAACCAAAAAATTATAAAATTTCAGCTTTTTTTGGGGTGATGAAAAAAAAATTAAAAAAAATATGTTCTCATTTTTTTTTTCTTTTTTACCCGGTATCATAGCGTAAAGCCTTATAAAAAGCACTACATTACTCTTAAACATTAATTTTTTTCTTGATTTTTCAGGTATCTTCTAAACATGCAAAACTACCATTTTTTACAACAATGAAACATTTTCAAATAATCGAAAGTTATAAAATATTTTTCAAAATTTCTGCAATCCAGTACAAAAATCCACTAAATAAAACACCCACTCCTAAAATAAACGCTAATTGTAATCACTAATTTATAAGTAATTTTAATACCTAACTAATTATATACAGTTTCTTAATCCCCTTTTGTAGTCTGTGCCTTCTATAATTATGTTACCTAACTTAACTGACTACCCACAGAATCCTTTAACATTAATTTAATTAGAAACTAATTTTAAAATTAAAACTTCTTTAAAATTAAACCTAGTTAGGTTAGGTAATGAGACTGCAAAATGCAATTAAAAATTCAGAAACTAACATATAATGAGGTAGGTATTAAAATAGTTTATCGTTTGGGATAAAAAATATTGTTCATCTTATGAGTGAGTGTTTTGTTCAATGGATTTTTGTACTGGAAAAGTTAAACAAATTTAATAATTAGGTATGGGTAAAAATTTTTATGTAAATGTTATCTATTATTTTTTGCTTTTTAGTTGCTTTTAGTTTACTTTAAGGTTATCTTGGTACCTACAGTAACACAGTCCCAGGCAAAGTGGGGCAAGGTGTAACAAAAATTAATGATTGGAAAGCATTTGACAAGGAGAGGCCACTACTGCCCCACACACCCCTATTAGCCTTGTGCAAAAAAGTTAAAACATGTTATCATGACAATTGAACATTTGAAACACAATTGCAGAGAAACTTGTGCTTAAAAGGTTACTATAAGCATCTCGGTGATGATTTTGGAACACATTTCATATGAAAGCCATAAATATAAGGAATGTGTTAGTGTAGAAGACAAAACAAGTTTTAGATTTTGTTGATTTTTAATTTTTCATACACAAAATTATTTTTTAATAAATAATTAAATTTAAGTTTAAAAAACTAAAAAATACGCTTTTAGAGTTAATCAAACTATAAAGCTTTAAACCATTTCAAATTATAAGTTTACATGCACCTTATAATACATCAACATGTAATATAGTTTAGCCTTTAGTACTAATAATAGCATTCAATAACATCAACATGTAATAATATAGTTTAGCCTTTAGTATTAACAATAGTACTAAATATATCACTTTTATATTTTTAAAGAACGTGAATTTTATCTTTTATTCAGAGTTACATACATACTGACAAACTTACATGTGAAACTAGTAAAAGCGTATTAAAAACAAAACCGCCATTAAAAATCAACTGGGAGCTAAACAGAAAAAAATTATACATAATATTTACATACAACTTCATACCCATACCTAATTATTAAATTTGTTTAACTTTTTCAGTACAAAAATCCATTGAACAAAACACTCTCTCATAAGATGAACAATATTTTTTATCCCTACGCGAAAAACTATTTTAATACCTACCTCATTATATGTTAGTTTCTGAATATTTAATTGCATTTTGCAGTCTCATTCTATACACTACCTAACCTAACTAGGTTTAATTTTAAAGAAGTTTTAATTTTAAAATAAGTTTCTAATTAAATTAATGTTAAAGGATTCTGTGGGTAGTCAGTTAAGTTAGGTAACATAATTATAGAAGGCACAGACTACAAAAGGGGATTAAGAAATTGTATATAATTAGTTAGGTATTAAAATTGTTTATAGTTTAGTGATTAAAATTAGCCTTTTTTTTGGAGTGGGTGTTTTATTTAGTGGATTTTTGTACTGGATTGTAGAAATTTTGGAAAATATTTTATAACTTTCGATTATTTGAAAATGTTTCATTGTTGTAAAAAATGGTAGTTTTGCATGTTTAGAAGATACCTGAAAAATTAAGAAAAAAATTAATGTTTAAGAGTAATATAGTGCTTTTTAAAAGGCTTTACGCAATGATACCGGGTAAAAAAGAAAAAAAATGAGAACATTTTTTTTTTAATTTTTTTTCATCACCCCAAAAAAAGCTGAAGTTTTATAATTTTTTGGTTTTTCTGGCTTGTTCCTGGATCTGAAGGTATTATTCGATTTCAATACATTTTTCAAATTTCAGAAGGCTTCACCAAACGTAACTTTTCTGTCCAAGAGCATTAAAACAAAACATTGAAACAAAAATTTTAAAAAATCACTAAAAACACATGAAAATTTTCATTTTTTCAAAATTTCAGGCTCGTTGCGGGAACGGAAGATAATATCCGATTTCAAAAATTTTTGTTTTGTTTTGTAACTCTTCACCAATCGCAACTTTTCCGCACTATTACGATTCGAAAATAAAAACTTTGTTTTTTTCGCTCCACCCTAATCAATACCTTCTTTTGAAATAATGCTTTACCCCTAAGATTATCTTTCATACTTATTTACTCGGTTTGCTTTCGCTCGTAACTCTTTATGGCATGAAGCAAAAAACTAAAAGTACATTAGACTGCCTGCAATCTTTAAAAAAAATTTGGTGTAAAAATTATTTTTCTCACTATCGATTTTTTCAATAAAATGTTCTGAGTTCTGTTAAATATAACTCAAATGCTTCTGAACTATTCCAAAAATAGTACAAAAGTAATAAATTCAGTATTCTTTAACGCAGGTATAGTTCAGAAGTACAGTACACTGCAAAAAAATAGCTGTTGCTTTCACATTATAATACTGGCAGCAAAGGTTCCAGTTTAAAACTGTAAAAGCACAGTAATAAACTATAAAACTACTTATTTTACAGTTCATCACTGTAAAAATAGCACTTTTTAGTTCGTTACTGCAAACAAGCAATTTTAGTATACGCCTGTAAAATTAGCAATTTTACAGTTTATTACAGTAAAATTACTGTAAAATTAGCTGTATTATACTGTAAAAACATCTATTTTTTAGTGATCGGCTGTATTTCTATGTAAGAAAACGTGCTTGTAGCAAAGCCAGCTATTTGATCAGAACTGAATACAATTTTCTGTGTACCCTGTTGACCTACATCGACTTTTTTAAACTGTTCAAGATATAGAATAAAAAATTTCTTCATGCAAGAAAGAAACATGGAACTGAGATATACTGATGAATAGTTCTAGAACTATAGCAAGCTATTTTTGAACCAAGAGATCCATCTCACATGTACTTGAAAATGATGGGGGGGGGGGGCAGACATACATATTTTATTCTTTACATATTTATTATATCAATTCGATTTTGACACACAAATAACACGCAGGAACGCCCCATTTTATACGGTATACGCCCAAAATGTCGCGGGCCAAAATGTCGTGGCCAAAATATCACCGGGAAAAAATGTCACGGGCCAAAATGTCGCGGCTCGAAATGTCGCCAGTCCAAAATGTCGCGGTCCAAAATGTCGCCAGTCCAAAATGTCGCAGGTCCAAAATGTCGCAGGTCCAAAATGTCTCTGGTCCAAAATGTCGCAGGTCCAAAATGTCGCCGGCCAAAAATGTCGCCGGCCCAAAATGTCGCCGGTCCAAAATGTCGCCGGCCCAAACTGTCGCCGGTCCAAAATGCGCCGGTCAAAAATGTCGCCAGTCCAAATGTCGTCAGACAAAAATGTAGAAAGACCGGTATTGATACACTTTGTCCCAAAAATTAAAACATACGAAAAGGCTTTTTATCACCAAATTAGCAAAAGATTGTTAATTGCTGTTGATGAACGTGCGCGTTAACAATAGCATGAACTAAAATTTTTGAAAAATACTATAAAAAATTTACCCTTTCGGCTTGTAACTGTTTCGAGCGTTTTCCAAGTGAGCAAATAGTTTTTAAATAAGCGAACGTTATATTATTTACAATAGCTTATTTCACCTTGACTCGTTATCTACCAACTTTAAAACGAATAGATTAGCAGCCCAAGACAAGTTTAATTGCTATCGAAAAGAAAATTTAAGTGTTAAGAAAGAAGTTGAAGAACAATGAAAGGAAAGAGACAGATATACAATGTTTAAAACTTGGCTTTTGTTAAAATTTCTTACATGGAAAGCAAGTCTATATTATTTAATAATAGAGATGTTTTTATTTTCTTCTACATATAATGTGTAAAAGACAGTATTGGACCAGTGAAAAATTGTCAATTTGGAAGAATCGACACGTTCTGATATGTGCTGAATTCAATTTTACCCAGGGTTGGGGTTTTGGACGTCCAAAACTGGTATTGGACAGGACAGGTGGGTTTTACTGTCCAAAACTGTCCAAAAGTGTCTTAAACTGTCCAAAAGTGTCTTAAACTGTCTAAAGCATGGCAAAAGGGTTTTAAGCTGACTAATTTCTATTAGCTGTAATATTGATAATACATACATCTTAGTTTCTTAGTGTTAATTAGATGAAATTAATTAAAATTTGACAATATTTAATTATATTAGTAATTTTTATATACGTTAAAAATTGAAAAATTTACTCATAACTCCACTGCATAAAAATTTCATAAAATAGGAATTATTAGTACTGTAAAAAAAAGTCTTGAAGCAGATAATTTCAGCTCCATTTGTAACTCAAAACGTGTAAAACTGAAGTCTTTTGTGGTTTCTTTACAAAAATGTTTTCAGTGATGTTCAAATAATTTTTTTAACCTTAGATTGAAGAATAATAAACTGATGATAAATGTTTTTCACTACTGAAGAAAATTTTTCTATTTTTGATTTTTGTTTTTTGTGTTTTCTGTGTATTTTGTTTCTAACAATATATATATGTTAGTCTGTGGAGTTAGCGACAAAAACAGCCGAAATATTTCACTTCCGGATACCAGTGTGAAATTTGGTACAGAGCTTAGGTACATATATAAGAACAAAAAACCGCCGGGAGACACTTGATCAGGGGTCATGAACTCCCGTTATGACGTCATCAAGATGGCCGATTTTACAGGTAATACGTTCGTTTAATTGCTTAAAACTCCATCATAGATTAAAATATTGCAAAACTCAAATGTATCATCTGAAAGCTCTTTAAAAGAGCTATTTAGAAAGATTTAATTTTTCTTTCTGAGGTCAAGGGCCCACCTGTACTGACGTCATCAAAATGGCCGCTTTTACAGGTAAATACGTTTGTTTAACTCCCCCTAAAACTCCATCATATATTTAAATACTGCAAAACTCAACTACATCATCTAAAAGCGCTTTAAAAGAGCTATCTAGAAAGATTTAATTTTTCTTTCTGAGGTGAAGGGCTCACCCGTGATGACGTCATCAAAATAGCTGCTTTTACAAGTAAATACGTTCGTTTAACTGCTTAAAACTCCATCATAGATTCAAATATTGCAAAAATCAAGTATATCATCTGAAAGCTCTTTAAAAGAGCTATTTAGAAAGATTTACTTTTTCTTTCTGAGGTCCAGGTCCCACCTGTACTGACGTCATCAAAATATCCGCTTTTACAGGTAAATACGTTTGTTTAACTCCCCCTAAAACTCCATCATAGATTCAAATATTGCAAAACTCAAATATATCATCTAAAAGCTCTTTAAAAGAGCTATCTAGAAAGATTTAATTTTTCTTTCTAAGGTCAAGGGCCCACCTGTGATGACGTCATGTGAGGCCATTTTGATGACGTCATTACAGATGGGACCTTGACCTCAGAAAGAAAAATTAAATCTTTCTAAATAGCTCTTTTAAAGAGCTTTCAGATGATATATTTGAGTTTTGCAATAATTGAATCTATGATGGAGTTTTAGGGGGAGTTAAACAAACGTATTTACCTGTAAAAGCGGCCATTTTGATGACGTCATCACAGGTGGGCCCTTAAAATTAGAAAGAAAAATTAAATATTTCTAGATAGCTCTTTTAAAGAGCTTTTAGATGATATATTTGAGTTTTGCAATATTTGAATCTGTGATGGAGTTTTAGGGGGAGTTAAACAAACGTAATTACCTGTAAAAGCGGCCATTTTGATGACGTCATCACAGGTGGGCCCTTGACCTTAGAAAGAAAAATTAAATCTTTCTAAATAGCTCTTTTAAAGAGCTTTCAGATGATATATTTGAGTTTTGTAATATTTGAATCTATGATGGAGTTTTAGGGGGAGTTAAACGAACGTATTTACCTGTAAAAGCGGCCATTTTGATGACGTCATCACAGGTGGGCCCTTGACCTTAGAAAGAAAAAATAAATCTTTCTAAATAGCTCTTTTAAAGAGTTTTCAGATGATGTATTTGAGTTTTGCAATATTTGAATCTATGATGGAGTTTTAAGCAGTTAAACGAACGTATTTACCTGCAAAAGCGACCATTTTGATGACGTCATCATAGGTGAACCCTTGACCTCAGAAAGAAAAATTATATCTTTATAAATAGATCTTTTAACGCGCTTTCATATGATATAGTTGAGTTTTGAAATATTTAAATATATGATGGAGTTTTAGGGGGAGTTAAACAAACGTATTTACCGGTAAAAGCGGCCATTTTGATGACGTCATTACAGGTGGGCCCTTGACCTCAGAAAGAAAAATTAATTTTTTCTAAATAGCCCTTTTAAAGGGCTTTCAGATGATACGTTTTAGTTTTGCAATATTTGAATCTATGATGGAGTTTTAAGGGGAGTTAAACAAACGTAGTTACCTGTAAAAGCGGCCATTTTGATGACGTCATCACAGGTGGGCCTTTGACCTTAGAAAGAAAAATTAAATCTTTTTAAATAGCTCTTTTAAAGAGCTTTTAGATGATATATTTGAGTTTTGCAATATTTGAATCTATGATGGAGTTTTAGGGGGAGTTAAACAAACGTATTTACCTGTAAAAGCGGCCATTTTGATGACGTCATTACAGGTGAGAACTCTACCTCAGAAAGAAAAATTAAATCTTTCTAAATAGCTCTTTTAAAGTGCTTTCAGATGATATATTTGAGTTTTGCAATATTTCAATCAATGATGGAGTTTTAAGCAGTTAAACGAACGTATTTACCTGTAAAAGCGGCCATTTTGATGACGTCATCACGGAATGACCTTGACCTCCGATCAAGTGTCTCCCGGCGTTTTTTTATCCTCCTATGTGAATTTAAGCCCCACATGAAATTTCAGACTGGTATCCGGAAATGAAATATGTTTGCACTAACTCCACGGACTATGAAGGGCTCGGGCGTAAATAGTGGTATCTGACAAACTCGAAAAGACGTATTGTTTCAAATTAAAGAAACAAAAGTCACTTGTAAAAATGTAATTAAATATACCTGAGACACACAGCACTTAATCAATGTACCGATTTAATTTTTTAAATAAAAAAAGCAATAAATCCATATTTAAAAGAAAAAATTTTGATTTTTGAAATGCTAGTTACCATTTTTTACACCCGAGCCATATGTGTATATACTTCCTCAAGAAAAAAAAAACATCCTAGCTTGCAAATATTTTGAAAAACTTATCAACATTTTCCAAGGATCAGTAATGATTTAGTGTCTGATTATGAAATGTCACTTTTGTCATTTAATCGTTTACGGGTAAATACGGCAGCTAAACTGGTCATGTGCTATCGGATGTTAAGAGGACCAATTGAACCAGATTACTAATGTGTACATATGTAAAAACATATTTTTTGAATTGTACTACTTTTAAATTTATTCCTAATATCTTGTGAAATAATTAAATTCAGTAAATGTCGCTGTAGCATTCTCAAATGTTGTGTATCTTTTTAATTAGTTGCAAAACTGATTTTTTGCATTTAAGTCGATTATTGTACCTTTTGAACACCCTCATTTGCATCTATATTTAAAAGAAGTTTAGCTAGTATTAAAAATAAAATAATATAAACTTATAAGAACTAATTCATTTTTTAATGAAGAATAGTAACTTCTAAGTAGCTAGATTAGTACCAGCTGAAAATCTTATATATGTTTTCATGTACATATTTAAATGTTTACATTAAATAAATTAAGTCTTAACTTCAAGTATAATTTTGTGCTTTTGATATTTGTTCAAAATATAAAATTGTACTAAAAATGTAGTTTTGGACAGTTTAGGACAGTTTTGGACACATGGGTTTTGGACAGGACGGTTTAAACCATGGTTTAAACCGTGGTTTTTACCGTTCTGTCCAAAACCTTGCCAACCCTGATTTTACCGTTAATTTTTTTAAAGGAAAATTTGTGTGTATCTGCGTGACCCATTTTTTGGGGGCGACTCTACCTCAAAACTTACGGCATGAATTAGAATTAAATACATGTACCAATATGTGATTCAGTGTTGATTGGTTTTTGAAACTAGTTCTTCCAAAGGAGTTTTTACATACAAGAATATAATGGAACGTTTTCAGCATAGCGTGATTACTATGTATGAAGAAGGTTTAGACTAGGGCTGCGACATCGATGTCGATGTTTTGGAAATAGCGATGTTTTTGGAAGAACATCGATATTTTTACCATCGATGTTCGAGGGTCGATGTTTTTCCAACATCGATGTTTTGAGTTAGATGTTGCTTTCGATGTCGATATTTTATAATCCAGCAAAGAAAGCCAAAGAAAAATAAACGATAAGCATACTCATTAAGAAGTTTTCATGTTTAATCAAAAGTTGCAATATTTACCTCATTTGGGGAAAATCCTATAATTACACTGGCGGAAAAAAAATCCCAACACCAAGAAAGACTTGTGTTTGATAAACGAAATTTAGTAGGGGTGTTTATACAACTGAAAGATGACATCGATTGAAATTTCGTGTTCCGCGCATAAGTGTGGCGCAGCTGGCGTCACTCAGAACATGCAAATAAGGCTTGTTTTAAAAGCGTGTTGTGAAGCTCGTGTGCATTATTTTTCCGTGAAATTTGACGAATTGCGTTCATGTTAGCCAGGAATACCTTTAAGAAGACGAAGAAGCCATTATCAACAGCTCACAGAGTTTGTACGAGGTCGTACAATTTGGCTACGAAAAGGTGGATTTTCATTTCGCGATATTGTAGAAAGACTTGGGTGGGAATGTTTCCACCATGCATGATTATTGGAAGCTATGGGCAAGGGATGGCACTACCTCAAGAAGATCGAGTTCCGAGCTGCCACGTGGCACGACTGAGAAGGAAGATCGCCGAATCTTGCGTACGGCTGTGGCGCATCGTACTGCATCTGCGGCTGACATTCGAGCTGCAGTTGATACCGTCGTGACCCAAGGAACGGTAAGAAACTGTTTACTTCAAGGACAGCTCCGAGCCAGGCAGCCTGTAGCCGGTATTCCATTGACCGCAAACCATTGCCTTTTCCGACGGCAATGGTGCCACGACAGAGCTCACTGGAGGTCGGAGTGGAGATCTGTTGTAATTTTTGATGAAAACAGATTCTGAATTAGTGCCAGTGGTGGCTGTATATTAGTCAGAAGGAGGCCAGGGAACCGCCTGCATCCAAGCGGTCTACGGCCTAAACACACGGGACTCACACCTGGAGTTATGGTCTCTGGAGCAATTTCCTACGACAGCAGGGGCATTCTTGTGGTTATCCCAAACTCACTGACTGAAAATTTGTCATCAGTCTGTTAATTTAACCAGTAGTACAGCCCTTCATGAGTAGCATTCAAGGGGGCGTTTTCCAACCGGATAACGCTCGCCCTCACATCGCTGCTGTAACGCAATGTGCTCTACAGAGTGCTGACATGTTACCATGACCTGCAAATTCACCAGGTCTGTCTCCAATTGATAACGTATGGGATATCATGGGATGGCACCTCGAGCATCATCCACAGTCAGCAATGACGGTCCTAGTATTGACACAGCAAGTGCAACAAGCATGGAACTCCATACCACAAAGTGACATTCGGCACCTGTATGACATAATGCATGCACGCTTGCAGGCTTGCCTTCAAAATTCTGGAGGTTACACCCTCTATTAAATTAACATAATTTCACATTTGCACAGCATTTTCTTGAGCTTAAATTAGCCAGTGATCTTGTGCATTTAATCAATTAAACATGTTAACTAGACAATTGCATTACCAAAATTTTATTACTGTACGGCAATTTTTTCTTGGTGTTGGGATTTTTTTTTTCCGCCAGTGTATTATCAATATTTTGTTTTCGATGCTTCTAAAACATCTTAAATTTGCTTTCACTTTTTTTTTTAACCTTTTAATTGTTGTTGTTTCGCATTCAGTGTTTTTTTTTTTTAAGTCCTTTTTACATTTCAACAAAAAATAAAAAAATATGCGATAAAATAGATTCATATTTCTCTAACCACTAGTTGCAACTAAAGTTTTTTAAGATTTATAAAAATATGCGACAAAAAAAAGTTATACAGTTAATCAACACTTGCAGTATATATCTCGCCGAAAAAAAGTTTTCTTAACTGACATCGTTATCTTACGGTTAATGTTTTTCCAGAAGACAAAAGATGTATCTAATTGAGTGATATAAAGAGGCGCTTGTAGTGAGGAGTAACTGATTAACAACTACATTAAAATATGTAAGAAATTAAAGAAAAAAAGATCGATGTTTTTTTGTCGATGTCGACAAACATCGATGAAACATCGATGTTTAGCCTTCTATGTCGCACCCCTAGTTCAGACGAAATCAAATAAAAAATTGGCCCATAGGAAACGTTCAGACGATACGCCACAGCATCGATAAAGCAAAGCAATTGAACTTTTTACTTTTCATTGTGTGAGTGATTTATACCAAGAAGTAATGCAAGAATTCAAAAAACATTTTGGTTGTAGAATGGTCTTAAAGGGCGAGATGCTTATTCATTTCTGGCGTTAATCAGCTCAGACATGGCACTGTACCTTCGTTACAATCAGTATTTAAATGTGGAGTTAAATATGATACCATTTTTCCTCTTGACATTTCACCTCCTCTTCCACCACCCAGTTGTTACAAAGAAAACATAATTCCATGAACGAGCGTGCCCTGTTCTGTTCTCCAATGCGTCCCTAATTTGATTTCAAACGTCCCCAACCTACTCTTAAAGAAAATGTTCTAGAAGAAAACTGTCGGCTGCGTGGTGATTAAACGGTATTCCGTTTTTGCAAAAGGAAAAAAAAAAAGCCTTTACAACAAATTTATTTGTTTAATTTCTTTGTGTGATTAAAAAAAATAATCCTAAATATAGTTTAAAAAAACTAAAAAATACGCTTTTAGAGTAAATCAAACTCAAAAGAAGATTTTCAAAACTGTTGAATATCCGCAAAGTTTGCTTGCACTTATAATATGCATTTTGTAGACGATCGATGTCGAACTCAGAATTAATAGCAAATGCCCTTATTATACATCAACATGCAATATAGTTTAGCCTTAGTATTAATGATGGTAGTATTAATATACAGGGTGTCCACTCCTATCGTGGACCAATAGCTAATTTCTAAACCGTTAGAGATACGCATATAGTTCATTTAGGAAAAAATCTCCAAATTACGAAAGGAATTTTGGGTCTATTCAATGTTTTTCAAAAAATCAAATTTTGAAAGAGTTACGAAATTTGAATTTTTATACAGCCCCCCAATCCTATCAATCATATTTAGTAAAACATTCTTGACACTGTAACGTTTAAAACTAAAAAAAAATCATTCTTCTACCACCAAAATTGACCGAGTTATGACGTTTTGAAAAATCAAGATTTTGCATTATTTCATGACGTCATCGAGAGATCACTTAAGGGACCGTATGCGAAATCCTTCAAAATCTTGATTTTTCAAAACGTCATAACTCTGTCAATTTTTATGGTAGAACAGTGATTTTTTTTTAGTTTTAAATGTTACAGTGTCAAGAATGTTTTACTAAATATGATTTATAGGACTGGGTGGCTGTATAAAAATTTAAATTTCGTAACTCTTTCAAAATTTGATTTTTTGAAAAACATTGAATAGAGCCAAAATTCCTTTCGTAATTTGGAGATTTTTTCCTAAATGAACTATATGCGTATCTCTAACGGTTTAGAAATTAGCTATTGGTCCACGATAGGAGTGGACACCCTGTATATTACTTTTACGTTTGTAAAGAACGCGAATTTTATCTTTTATTCAGAGTTACATGCATACATACATGCAAACAAACAAACAAACCCACATGTGAAACTAATAGAAGCTTATTAAAAAGGAAGAAATTTAGCGTCCCTGGGCCCTAAGTACAGCCCCAAAAAAACTGTCATTACTTCGGTATTGAAAGAATTTAAGCTCTAGAAGAAATCAATTTAGGTACATTTTTGTAAATAAATTAAGCTAATTTTCTAAACTGCTACGTTTAAAAAAAGTTACTAAACAGGTGTCTTTATTATACCGTGATAATCTTATTAGTAAAATTGAGCTACATAATTAAGCTGCATTGAATTTGTGAATTACTGGCTACATTAAATCTGTACTATGCATTTAGCGTCATTTTGGAACAGCTATATATTGGACTGGTGACATTTCGGACCGGCGGTATTTCGGACCGGCGACATTTTGGACCAACGACATTTTGGGCAGGCGACATTTTTGACCGGGGACATTTTTGACCGGCGACATTTTTAACCGGCAACATTTTGGGCACGCTACATTTTGGATCGGCGACATTTTGGGCACACGACATTTTGGGGACGCGACATTTTGGCCCGCGACATTTTGGCCCGCGACATTTTGGCCCCAAACCATTTTATACAGTAAAACATCTGATGAATTTTTTTTTCTTTTCGATACCAAAAAGAACTGAGGTCCCGTATCACTTCCAAAAACTGGAGATTTTCGGACAAATCCAACATAGCTAAATGCCCCCCTCCCCCGTGAGGGGATTGCTATATTTAGACTTTCGTGATTCTAAATTGCTATATTTAGACAGCGTGATTGCCTAACTGGACATCTTTTTTAA
>JAXGGA010023419.1:0-13496 GCA_038373865.1 Uloborus plumipes | reverse complement strand
ATTTCATCAGTTTGCAAATACTTCTTGGTTTATTTTCATTAATTCATATTTTAAATGCTTTAGTTTGACAAATATATTTATAATTATGTTATTAATACTTACTATATATATACTTCATCATCGGTTCAGAAATTCAATTCAAAAAACTCAAGTTCAAAAGGTTCAAGCTCGGCATTGGGATGTTAACTAATTTCCAGATCGCAGAACAAATGTTAAAAAACATTTTTCCGATGGGGGGGGGTCTTGGACTACACATATTTTCCTAATTTTAGCCTGAAGTTAATTGTTTTAAATATAATTACTTCGTCCCCGCGATTCTCTCAAGCGGAAAAATTGTTTTAAAATAATTTGAATGACTATTTTTACTTCAAGCTCCGTCAGAAATTCTGCGGCCAAAATGAAAAATCCCGAAAACTTGAAAGGAGACTCCCCTCCCTCTCCACCCCGCGTTTCTCTTACGCGAAAAAAATGTTTTAAACATCATTTGAATAAATAATTTTCATTGCGAGTTCCGTAAGTGCAATTCTGCGGCAATATGTGAAATGCTGCAGAACTTTAAACAAAGCTTTGCCCCCGCGATTCTCTCACCGGAAAATTGTTTTTAATACAATCTGAATAACTAATTTGCAGTCAAAATGATAAGGCCCGCAGAACTACAGACGTAGCTTGTGTCCCCTCGATTCTTCCGTAGGAAAAATTATTTTAAATCTTAATTTGTTCTGTAAGATTCGTCACAGCAGTTCTGCGGTCAAAACGCAAAGAGTCAAGCGAATTCCCCCGCCATTTATTGATGAGTAACTATTTATTGTTTCAAAGAAAATTTGAAAAACTAATTTGTTTTGGAAGTTTCGTTGCTTACGTTCTGTGGCCAAAATGTGAAAGCCCGTAGAACTTTAAACGAAGCCTGCGTCCCTCGATTCCCTCAACAGGAAGAGTTAATAGTTTTAAACATCATTTGAATAACTAATATGCACTGCAAATTTCGTCTCTGAAGTTCTGCGGCCAAAATGTGAAAGACCGCGAAACTTCAAGGGAGTACCCCGCCCCCACCCCCTCCCGCGATTCTCTTACGAGGAAAAAATGTTTTCAACATTGTCGAATACCTAATTTGTATCGCAAGTTTCGTCACTAAAGTTCTGCGGATAAAATGTGTAGGCCCGCAGAATTTCAAACGAAGCCCGTTTTCCCGCGATTCTTTAACACGGAAGAATTAATTGTTTTAAACATAATTTGAAAAACTATTTGTACTACACGCTTCGTCACTGAAGTTCTGCGGCCAAAATGTGAAAGCCCGAAGAATTTCAAGCGAAGCTTGCGTCCCCGCGTTTCCCTCATGAGGAAACATGGTTTTAAACATAACTGAATATCTAATAGAAAAACCAAGTGTCATCACTGAAGATCTGTGGATAAAATGTGAAGACCTGCAAAACTTCAATTGAAAATCTGCGCCCCTGCGACTCTCTTGCGAAAAAATTGTTTCAAACATAATTTGAAGAACTGATTTGTGTACCTACCGCAAGCTTCGTCACGGAAGATCTGTGGCCAAAATGTGAAGGCTCGTAGAATTTCAGACTAAGTTTGCGTCCCCGCGATTCTCATGCGGAAAAAATAATCGTTGGAAACATTATTTGAATAACGAATGTGTACTGCAGGTTTCGTAGCTAAAATTCTGCGGTCCAAATAAGAAGGACTGCAGAACTTCAAACGAAGCCTGCGCAAGTGTCATCACTGAAGTTCTGCGGAAAAAACAGGAAGGTCCTCAGAAGCTCAAGTCAAGTCGTCCGCACGTCTGCTGTGGTCTATATGGCACATGGCAGGCTACGGCGCCGACATTATTGCCTGCTGCTCTGCAAGACATGGGCTACGAGCGAAAGGTTTTTTTTTTTTTTTGCTTTCGAACGATAACGGTTTTTTTTTTTTTTTTTTTTGCGCGCGCTTTCGAACTATAAGTTTTTTTTTTTTTTTTGGTTGCTTAATTTTGAATAAAATTGTTCTGCAGCCCCGATGTCTGTTCTGCGACGTACGTCGCCGATTTAGCAGTATTCTGCTTTCGGGCTGTAACGTTTTGTAGTTTTTACACTTGCCCTAACTTTGATAAGCATGAAGACATTTTTCGCTCGGAGTGTTTTTTTTTTCTTTTTATTACTAGAAGTTTCTGAATGGATTGTTTAAGTTATGAATGAACAAAACACTCCAGATTTTGCTAGAGCGTAGTAGAAATGTCCTTCCGAGTATAAAAAGCTGGCCTTGAACACAAGTCAGTTAGTTTTTCTCAGATTTGATTTCTGAGAGGGCTCGTTTTCATTCGCTTGGGCGGATGGCTGTTTTGCTTTTGTAATTGCTTAATTACTGTTCACGTTAGACACGTGGTGCTGAGTTACTGTTGAGAGTACAGTGTACTGTTTGCTACCTAATTGCTGGATGTTTAGCAATTGTTTCCTGCTCCTTTTGTAAATAAGTGTACATACTTGTAAATAAATTTATAGTTATTTCCTCAAGATTGGAATGCTCATTTAAAGAAAGTTGAAGGTGCTACGGACTCGTTACAATATGAATGCGTCTTTTTTTTTTTCTTTGGATCATCTTTAATTCCTCAAGTTACTTTTTAAAATTTTTGGGCTACTTTTGCTACTTTATTTATTGCATTTTTCCGGTGGCAACCTTGTCTCTTGAAAAAATCTGCATGCGCGTGCCTGTGTCTTAACGCCCGCTGTTGAGAGCACAAAAAATGCTGACTTTCAAGAAATTCAAGAAATTGTAACGCGCTTGCTATACATGCTACAAAAAAGTTGTAATTAGGAAAGTTGTACAGAATTTAATCTTCTTTAACTTTTGTATGTAACAGTTTTTGCTAACTTACATTTTTTTTAAATTCTTATTTTAATGTTATTTCGTTTCGAAATGTTTTTGAGCTTAAACGTTTTGAAATTTCGAACAGATTTAACCTGTTACCGATCCTTTTTTTTTAATTAATATTTTTTTTTTAAGAGAAATATATTGACTTTTGTTTTCACATATGGCTCACAAAGAGAGCACTGCTTAAATCTGACCAAAATATCGTAAGTTTTTATGCTCAAATTCTAAAACAGTTTTGAACATGGTAGAAAAAAACTTTTGAACCAATAACTTGACATGAATACAAGAACGCTTTTAAATCCTGCATTATTTAAAAAGTTTAAAATGTCCTACCTAAACCTTTGCTTAAGTTCAGCCTTGAACCTATGATAGTTTGCTGAATTGAATTAATTACAGAGTTAAAAATTCTTGTGGAAAAATGAACATCTGGATGTTGCATAATTTTGTCGCAATGGCAAATAATGCTCATTGAACATTTTTGGACATTTTTAACGCAAGTTTCTGACTCGGCAGGAGAACCATGGCTCAGACAGAATAGTAGCGTCTCGTTGCAAAGGTCTAAGAGCAAGCGGATCGTTTTAAGACGTCTGGCTCTTAAAATATATTTTCCCTATGCTCTTCTGAGCAGCATGCGGGGTGTCCGGTGGTTGCGTGTTTCACTACGCATCACTTTTTTGCTGGTAAAAAAAATAGTGACTTTTTAAAACCATTTTGGGGCAATGAGAAGTTTAAACCTGTTGTAGGTATGTGATGTAACATATCAATGGAAAGCTCTATTTCTTGCTTTCACAATGGTATTTTTAATTTTTATTCTACTATAGTTTGAAAAGAAGTTATATGTAAAAACTTTTGTTTTTTTTTTTCGTTCATTAACAGCTCTCTATTTAGCGCAACTTTTGAAATAAAAATCTAAAACTTGGCAGAATTACTTATCTTGTCATATGCGTCCTTCACACCCATTTTTGTTGAAATCACAAATGGCGAAGTCAAAAACCTTTTTTTCTTTTCATGATCGATTTGACGCGAAGTTGCCCAAAAATGACTTAAAAATCCCTATTTGTACCATAAAAATGCGATGCACAGAGAAAAACTCAACCACTCTCGTCCGCCAGACACCCCGCATGCTGCTCAGAACAGCGTAAGGAAAAATATATTAAAGAGCCAGACGTCTTAAAATAGTTGTTTTTTCTCTTGGACGACAAGAACGTAACGGCTTTACTTATACTTATTTTTTTTCTTCTTATTATTATTTTTTAGGTGTTTTGACTCTTACTTTTTATTACATTTCAGTATAATCAGGACTGCAAATGTGGTTGGAATTCAATACGTCTGCCTACAAGGAGTGTTGACTCGCCCTTCCTCAACGCACGTCTTTGTTTCTGCTTTCATCCGAGGAACCACGACCAAAAGACCATTCGTGATCTTGCCAGCAAATGTCTCCAACTTCGCATGCATTCAAATTCAGTCAGTAGTAGTTCTCGCTTTGGTAAACATCTATGCATCTGAAAACAGTCGACGCTCGTTATGACGACCCCTGTCGTCCGAACAAAGTCGGTTGCTATAACGAGAAGTCACTATAGTGAAAACGTAGAAAGTATAGCGAATTATTGTCATATTTTAAAATACTAGAATGAAATATACAAATTATACTTCATTTTAAAAGATAACTAACAAGCTAACAAATAAACATAATTGCAGTGTTGTGCTGTGGTTTTTATTATTATTATTGTTGGTAGGAATTTCCAGCGAGCTATGCAGTAGTAAATGGGACTTCATGCACCGCTCGCTATAATGAAAAGGTCATAGTAATAGGAGGTTGTTCGAAAGAGCATGGACTATATCAACACTGAATAAATTCTTGAACAAGGGACAGGTTATCAGCTTTGAAAGAACACAGAAACAAGTCCAGTAACAGAAAATCTTTTTACAAATGTCATTTCATTTTGTGCCGCACTTATCCACCGACCGTAAAAAAGTAGGCGGAAGAAAAGAATGTCCGAAGTGTTCTTTCCATTCTGACATTAAAAGGTACTTCTCCATCCAGCGAAAGATAATGATAATGAAATTGAACGAAGGCTTTGCTAATCAGCTGTGAACCATAAACTAAAAGCGGCAAATCAAGAGGAGGTAAACGTTATCTGACGAGAAGCGGCTCATTTGAACTGTGTAACACATTCGAACCTGTTTAGTGTCATTGTTAGTACGGTTAGTCCAATACTTGTGTGCTATTGTTTGTACACTAACGCACACAAGGTGAGCTTTGTTTTAGTTAAAAATACATGCTATTCCATTAAAGTTGGGAAAGTATCAGCATAAAGAAAAACAGTCCTTGACATCATACCGTTTTCTTGGTTTTCGAAACTGAGGAGAGAACGTTAAAAACAGAGAATGTTGCATAAGTGTTCAGATTTGACCAGACACATCTGACCATGTGAATCCTCTTCCACAAAATGTTAATTTTGGATTAGTTTTACGGCTAGAACTTCCTGAAAATTTGTCTTAAATGCAAGTTATGGTAACCAGCATTCAGAGAAACTGAATCCGATAAAAAATTAAAACCATTTCTGACTTTAAAGTAGCAAAAACATGGCTGTGACATACGTAAATTGTGACATATGTCATAAGCTTATTCCGTTCTTTATTCTTTCAAGCCCGTTTTAGAGCTTCAGTTACGAGAAGGGAGAAGAATACCAGTTTAATTTTTTGTTAACTTTTTCCGTGTCAGCAAAAGTGAGATCTCTCATTTAAAAAGGAAAATACCATTATACATTGTGATTTCCTGACCCTTTTAAACGTTTGAAGACTGAAGAAACTTTTGAGAATCCATTTTGATGAAAATGCAGCATCTTTTGAATGAATGAACGCTTTCATATATATATATATATATTTTTTTTTTTGCAATGGCATATCAGTCGGATATCCATCATTGCTCTAAAAAGAATTATTTGTGCGAACATTGCTTAAAGACATTTTCCTACGTTGCCCACTTTAAGACACACCTGAGGACGCACACCGGGGAGAAACCGTATTCCTGTGAACATTGCTCTAAATCATTTTCCGACGTTTCAGCTTTAATGAAACATCTGAGAATCCACACCGGGGAGAAACCGTATGTCTGTGAACATTGCTCTAAATCATTTTCCAACTCTTCAACTTTAAAAATACATCTCAGAATCCACACCGGGGAGAAACCGTATTCCTGTGAACGTTGCTCTAAGCCATTTTCCGACGCTTCCGCTTGGAAGAAACATCTCAGAATCCACACCGGGGAGAAACCGTACTCCTGCGAACATTGTTCTAAGTCATTTTCCGACGCTTCATCTTTAAAAGCACATCGGAGAATCCATACTGGAGAGAAGCCATTTGCCTGTGACTATTGCTCTAAGTCAGTTTCCAACGCTTCATCTTTAAAGAGACATCTGAGAATCCACACCGGGGAAAAACCGTACTCCTGTGAACATTGCTATAAGTCCTTTTCCTACCCTTCAAATTTTAAGAGACATCTCAGAATCCACACCGGTGAGAAACATTATTCCTGTGAGCATTGCTCTAAGTCATTTACCGACGCTTCAGATTTTAAGAGACATCTCAGAATCCTCACCGGGGAGAAACCGTATTATTGTGAGCATTGCTCTAAGTCGTTTTCCGACGCTTCAGCTTTAAAAACACATCTCAGAATCCACACCGGGGAGAAACCGTACTCCTGCGAATATTGTTCTAAGGCATTTTCCAACGCTTCATCTTTAAAAGCACATCGGAGAATCCATACTGGAGAGAGACCATTTGCCTGTGACTATTGCTCTAAGTCATTTTTCAGAGCTTCAGATTTTAAGACACATCAGAGAATCCACACTGGAGAGAGACCATTTGCCTGTGACTATTGCTTTAAATCATTTTCCAGAGCTTCAGATTTTAAGAAACATCAGAGAATCCATACTGAAGAGAGACCATTTGTCTGTGACTATTGCTCTAAAACATTTTCCAAAGCTTCAGATTTTAAGAGACATCAGAGAATCCATACTGGAGAGAGACCATTTGCCTGTGATTATTGCTCTAAGTCATTTTCCAAAGCTTCAGGTTTAAAGAGACATCAGAGAATCCATACCGGAAAGAAACCGTATTCCTGTGAGCATTGCTCGAGGGCCTTCTTATTCGCTTCTAGTTTAAAGAAACATCTGAGGATCCATACTGGGGAGACACTATTGTGAGCAATGTTCAATAGCATTTTCTCGCCTCGAACGCTTTATTCAGATTATGAAGCCTGTATCTTTACGACAGACAGATTGAAAAATACGTAAATGCATAAAAAACAACACCCCCGTAATAGTACATACGCACTGCTTTCTGGTTTTTAACACAGAGCAAAAATTCTCCATTTGTTCATAATGCACTGCCATCTATCGAAATTCTTCGAAACAAAGAAACTGTCAGAAAAATTAGCAATTGGTTGATTTCTAAATTTTAATTCAAAAATTAACCAATCAAAATATTTCAATTCGAATATTGTCTGGATCCAATAGCTGCGAGCCGCAAGGTGGCGCTTTGTGTCGAACAAATGCCTCCCGCTTTAAATCAAATGTTGTAGGCATTTAGTAGGGTTAGGTGGGGGAAAACGGGTCACGGGGTAAAATGAGTCACGTTTATTAGAAAAATCTTTAAAAAATGTACAAATGATATTTTCTTTCTGCGTTGCCATTTTTGTGCACTATTGACACCAGGCAACATTTTATATTCAAAATAAGGTGTAACTTCTACTTTAAAGTTACAGATATTATTAGCAATTAAGTGTTTTTCTTAAAAGAAGCTTAACTGTATTCATCATAAAAACTTTTGATTTGAAGAAAAGTAAATAAAAAGGCACATTCACTTTTTAACCTACTGCATAGAACACATTTTCAGGAATCACTTCCTAAAATGTTGAAGAGAAAACAGCAAAAAGGAATTTTTCAGGGTATTAAAATAAGCGTGGGGTAAAATGGGTCACTTTTCGCCTTAAGTTAGGCTTAGCATATACTGGAGAGCTAATCATATTTTTTGCTAATTCACTCATGTTTTGGTCTCATGTATGTACATACTAATTCAAAACAAATAATATATTTCTTGGTCATTCTTTTGATACATAAATATATGAACTTATAGTGCAAAATAATTAAATTAAATCAAAAATAAGAGCACAACTTTTGCTCGATGAACTTCCTTCAAGAAATGCTTTTAGGGGGAGAAGCAAAAGTATCTTATTTTCCCCAAAGAAAGACGCCTGAACAACCAAATCATAGAAAAAAATTCTACAGATCTGAATTCAAATAATGCAGTTAAGGAACGGAATCAACATCTAAGATCTCAACAACAAGTGAGGCTGTTTCTTCGATATTAGAACGAGAGAGTCAAGCATGCGTTTTATTTTTATGCATATTAAAACTTCTATTATAAGCACACTCTCACCGAAACCAATAACCAAAAGTAAAGAAGAAACTTTAAAAGTTACCAAAAGAGAAAACTACGCACATGCAAAAAGAAACTTGTGAAATTAACAAGCTTGACAATATTGAAAAGATTCCAATTTGAAAAAGCCTAAAGAGATAAAAAATCAATTAAACTAACACACAGACGCAAAAAATAATAAATGAACCTTATCTTTAAAAGAAATTCATAACAGAATCGAAGTGCATTGATAGCAACCTTTAAAATTTGGAAAGTATGAGCAAATTGTCTTTTGAAGAAAATGTCAAAAAAGTACAATTTCATGAAATCATTCTTCCCCATAATGTAAAATAACGTGTAATGAAACTTAAAAATACAGTGAAAGTTCTTTGTTCCCGGAGAGAGATGGTGTTTGGAAGGATGATGCATTGTAAACAGTGCTAGATATTCCTGGCCCTCAGATGAATCAAGAGGACAATATTGCTTTCTAGAAATGTTAATATACTAATTGTTTTCTCATTACTGCACAAAAGTATCAAACTACTATTCAATAAATCGTGAAATCAAATGCTTAAACCCATGACTCATTTTATCCCACCAGTGACCCATTTCACCCCACGCTATGGGGTAAAATGAGTCATTGACAACACATTTTCAAACTTACTTATTAGGGTGGAGCGAAAAAAACAAAGTTTTTATTTTCGAATCGTAATAGTGCGGAAAAGTTGCGATTGGTAAAGACTTACAAAACAAAACAAAAGTTTTTGAAATCGGATAATATCTTCCGATCCCGCAACGAGCCTGAAATTTTGAAAAAAAGAAAAATTTCATGTATTTTTAGCGATTTTTTAAAAATTTTGTTTCAATGTTTTATTTTAATGCTCTTGGACGGAAAAGTTACGATTGGTGAAGCCTTCTGAAATTTAAAAAAAATATATTGAGATCGAATAATACCTTCTGATCCAGGAACAAGCCAGAAAAACCAAAAAATTTGAAATATTCAGCTTTTTTGGGGAGGATTAAAAAAATTTAAAAACAATTCTCTTTTTTTTTTCTTTTTTTTTTACCCGGTATTATAGCGTAAAGAATTCAAAAAGGAACTATATTTGTCTTAAAGATTAATTTTTTTCTTGCTTTGTAGGTATCTTCTAAACATGCAAAACTACCATTCTTTACAACAATGAAACATTTTTAAATAATAGAAAATTTTAAAATATTTTCCGAAATTTCTACAATCCGGTACAAAAACCCACTAAATAAAACACCCACGCGCAAAATAAACTCTGATTTTAATCACTAAACTATAAGTAATTTTAATACCTAACTAATTATACCCATACTAAATATACCTAGTTTATCGTTTAGAGATAAAAAGTATTGTTCATCTTATGAGTGAGTGTTTTGTTCAGTGGATTTTTGTACAGAAAAAAGCTGAACAAATTTTAATTAATAGGTATGGGTAGGAAGTTGTACGTAAATATTATGTATTCAATGGCGGTTTTGTTTTTTATTTTAAAATAATTTTGTGGATGAAAAATTAAAAATCAACGAAATCTAAAATTTATTTTGTCTTCTAGACTAATAAATTCATTATATTTATGGCTTTCACATCAAATGTGTTCCAAAATCATCACCGAGATGCTCTACAGTAACCTTTTAAGCACAAGTTTCTCTTCAATCGTGTTTCAAATGTTCAGTTTTAATGATAACATGTTTTAATATTTTTTGCATAAAGCTAATGGGGGTGTGCGGGGCAGGCTATCCCCGCAGTGTCCTCTCCTTGTCAAATGCTTTCCAATCCTTAATTTTTGTTACACCTTGTCCCACTTTGCTTGGGACTGTGTTACTGTAGGAACCAACATAATCTTAAAGCAAACTTAAAGCAACTAAAAAGAAAAAATAATAGATAACCCATTTGCATAAAGATTTTTTACCCATGCCTATTTATTAAATCTGTTGGAACTTTTTCAGTGCCAAGATCCACTGAAAAAAATGCTCACTCTTAAGATGAACAATATTTTTTATCTCTAAACGACAAACTATTTTAATACCTACCTCATTATATGTCAGTTTCTTAATTTTCAATTGCCTTTTGCAGTCTCATTCTATACACTACCTAACCTAACTAGGTTTAATTTTAAAGACTGAACAAAAATTAGTTTTTAATTAAATTAATGTTAAAGGATTCTGTGGGTAGTCAGTCAAATTAGGTAACAGTTTCTATTATTTGAAAATGTTTCATTGTTGTAAATAATGGTAGCTTTGCATGTTTAGAAGATACCTAATAAATCAAGAAAAAAATTAATGTTTAAGAGTAATATAGTGCTTTTTAAAATTCTTTAGGCTATGATAACGGTTAAAAAAGAAGAAAAAAAAGGAGCAGTTTTTAAAACTTTTTTTAATCCTCCCCAAAAAAAGCTGAAAATATCCAATTTTTTGGTTTTCGTGGCTTGTTCCTGGATGAGAAGGTATTATTCGATCTCAATATATTTTTTAAAATTTCAGAAGGCTTCACCAATCGTAACTTTTGCGTCCAAGAGCATTAAAATAAAACATTAAAACAAAATTTTTAAAAAATCGCTAAAAATACATGAAAATTTTCATTTTTTCAAAATTTCAGGCTCGTTACGGGATCGGAAGATATTATCCGATTTCAAAAACTTTTGTTTTGTGTTGTAAGTCTTTACCAATCGCAACTTTTCCGCACTATTAAGGCCGATTCAGATTGCGAGCAACGCGAACGAACGAAGCGTTTTTCGCTCGCTGGTCAAAAATTCCGATCATTCATACTAGATGCGGGCGAAAGTCACGTGATGATATTCACCCACTAAGGATAAAGCGCGCCCAACTCGCGAGAGCCAATGAAATCGAATGTCCACGCGGTCAAAACAGAGCAAAGATGGCGCCTTCCCTCTAACTGGCTGTCGCTCTCGTTGCCAAATTTTGTTCGCCTTTCGCACGCGAAAATATCTAGCATGCTAGATCGCTCGCGACAGGCGAATTTTCGCCGCGTTGTCATGGGAACGCAGTCCGAAAACCTGTTTCGAGCGGAAAAGTTCGCTTCGCGAACGCGTTTCGCTCGCTATGTGAATCGCGCTTTACTATTCGAAAAAAAAAACTTTTTTTTTCGCTCCACCCTATTACTTATCAGTATCAATATTTTGTTTTTTCCGAGATATTCCGCGTTAAATGTCATTAGGAAGAGTCATTTGCATATCCTAAGCAGTTTATTCACTGGTTGAATCAATATATTTTTTTCTGTCAAAGCCTGATTGTAAAATTGCTCTTTTTTGACCCATTTTACCCCACCTGACCCTATTAAGAAGGCGTTGAGTAAAACCAGGGGCAAGCAAAAGAGCCCCAGTGCATATGAATTTCAAAAATAAAAACTCTAAATATTTGAAATATGTTGTGTAGTTCTTTCAGTCACGCACACAGAACATGCAGTTTTAATATTTTCAATGATGGGGGTAGAAATTAGATGACTGTATCACATTCACTTAAATTTGATTTCGTAAAACATTGAATGCATACAAAGAAGTTAGATGTAAAAGTTTCAAGCACATCAACTCGAGTACAATTTTCCTAAACCTGCGGGAAAACGGTGTATTTCCTTATCTGAGGCCTGTGCTCCCGAAAGCTGCGACGCATTTCCGTGTTGTCGCCAATAATTACCTGAAATACTGCAAATATTCTCATACGACGTAAACGTTATTTTAGCATATACTGTCGGCCCCGCCTAAACGAATACTGTCAGTTACAAGAAATATTATTCGATTAAGTGGGGTATTTGTTTAAGCGGGGATCTTTAACATTGCGTCTATGGCATCGGTTCCGAGAAGATTTATTCGTATAAGCGGGGTATTCGTTTGTCCGTTATCCGATTAAGTGGGGACGACAGTATACAGCTACTGTCTGTTTGCTTATTGTGCGCCTGGGAGCCACGGACGCTTCCATCTGAAAAAGGGGAGATAGGTTTTAGGATGCGCACTACCCGATGCCTTCAGCTTTTGTTCGCTTGCTACTTCCTCGTTGCTTTCCCCCCTATTTCGAGAGAGTCCGAAGAGACTTGGCGCGTGCGCAGATGTCTCGGAGGTCGCACGAAAACATTTTAGACAGTAAGTAGCATGAAGATCTCGTTTTTCATGTAGGGGAGTGTGTGTGGGGCAAAGTGAAAAAAAATGAGATAAATTTACTGTTTCAAAATGGAAAATTGAAAATTTGTGCCGAACATTATTGTACTTAAAGATGGAAAAATATTTTTTAATGCAACTTGAGTTGAAACATTATTTTTCATTTTTGGCAGTTATTTTGTGACTTCAAACTAAAATGGAACCCGCAACCCAACGTGAGCTGTCCTCCATTTTCGCTTTACAGACGAAGCTGGGTGGAATCGTACCCGCAACCTCATGTGTATCCTCCTGCCCCTTCATGTATACTGAAAGAGAAGCCGGGAGGAATCGAACCCGTAACATCCCGCAAGAACTCCTCCCCTTTCGCCTATATTACAACCTAAGCCGAGTGCAATCGAACTCGCAACCTCCGGCGTGCCCCCTCCCATTTCATTTATATTTACGGCACAGAGAGCTTAAAATAACAACCATGGGCAAGGCGGGATTCGAACCCGCAACCACCTGCCTAAGAGGAGAATACTCTACCTCTAGGCCACCGTGGCCCCTCCCCTTAAACCTACATTGCAAATCGAATCTGCATCCTCATGCGTGCACTTCTCCCTCAAGCGAACCCAGGTGGAATCGAACCCACAACCTCCTGGGTGCCTTCCTCCCCTTTCATTTATCATTTCTACCATTTTAGGAATTTTTAGTGTGTGTGTGTGAGTTTGTATCTGTGAGCAGCTTTTGCGACCGCGCTAGAGCAAAAACTACTGCAGCAAATGGAACAATTTTTTTTTACATACACTGTCGTCCCCGCTTCATCGGGTAACGGATAAACGAATACCCCACTTGTACGAATAAAATATGTCGGAACCGAATATTTCCCGAGCCGTTGACGCAATGTTAAAGATCCCCGCTCAATCGAATACCTCGCTTAATCGAATAATATTTCTCGGAACCGACAGTATTCGTTTAAACGGGACCGATAGTATGTGAACTGGTGCACCTGACTTCGGTTAGCGACGTAGATTCCCCTGTAGATTCCTCTACAGGGTGAAGCAATCGCACGTTTTCTGCGCTTGGGTGATTGCAACTCAGAAAGCA
>JAXGGA010023418.1:0-13501 GCA_038373865.1 Uloborus plumipes | reverse complement strand
GTTGGCTAAATTACTTTCAAGGTAATGCATATTTCCTACAACCAGGGCCGGACATTTCAGCACACTCTTGTAAAATCAATTCCCCGACTTAACGTCATTTCGCTATCTACGAGAATGTGGGCCCTAATATTTTAAAACTTTTATGTGAGTTTTTACATATTAAACAGAACTCAGGAAATTTAAGTATAAAAATTAGCTCTGATGTGATTATAAGGATCTTACTAATTTCGTTAGATATTTAGTTCTGTTGGGCAACGGTCATTTACTTTCAAGTAAAAAGTTTTGATTTATGCTTTGCACTACCTCTGTTAATTTAATAGTTTTGTTTTATATACCTACTAGCTGCGTGGCCCGGCTTTGCCCGATCTATACCTTGAGAACAAAAATTATGTTAAAAGACGCGTGTGTACATAAGTCCCAATTACATTAAAAACGATATTTTAATTTTTCCAGCTCGCAGTTTGAAAAATTAATCAATCTCAACATTTTTTTAAATCGTCCCGTTACAGGAAAAGCCTCAAAGCGAAAGCAAAGAATTTTATTTGTTTACATCGAAGAAAAAAATGGCAACAGTTATTCCTGCAGCTTTTTCTTATCAATGATTTTTTTCACTGTAATTAATTTCTTTTGCTCTCAAGCAGACGAATCTTATGTCCAAGTGAAAATTGATATTTCCAAACTTAAAACGCCCGGATCTTTCTTGATGGTGAAAATATCAATAAGTAATTTGAAAACCTTCGGAAGGAGCTCTTCTGTATAGGTATTTCCCCCAATCTTTCCAATGAGACCAAAACCGAGAAGATCCGATAACTATTTCATGTAGAAAGAGACATTTTACGCCATTTTTAAGTCCTTAAACTAAAATTCAAACTTTCGGTACTTTTTTGACGTTCGAAAAAACCCGTACGACCCACTCCAAGTGCCCAAGTACCTCCCTGCCAAATTTAAATCAGATCCGATGCAAACTGTATATTTGTATTTGTATAAGGAACATACACACATATTCCTTGTTTTATTTATATTTATTTGTATATTTTTTTTATCTATACTTATCAGTAAATTACATCTTTTCGGGGTTTTTTACCAAAATGAATAAATCAGATTGAAATAGTCAGACTTGAAGAAACGATTCATTAACTTTCACAAATCCAATCCATTGCAACACAAAGAGGCGTGGATGCCCGTATTTTTCCTTCCGTAAAATTATTGGCGTGTAATTAGAGTTTTTAGAACTTCCACAGCAAGTGGCACCTCTTCGCCAATGCATGCATGAACGATAACTAGGATGTTGAACCCCCATCTCGGTGGGGTGTCTTCAAGAAAAGTATGTCGGAAAGACCGACCGCTGGGATACTTTCCATCCAAATTTCGTAAACATGACCGTTTTGCTTTTCCTTTTTTTTTTCTTTTCGGAAATGATTGCTTACTTTCTTTTTGCATGTATTTTCGGTATTTACGTCAAAATTGTTATTAATGTCAAAAAAGGAAAAATAATTATGGGGGAATTTCTCATTTATCAAAAATACTTTTTTCGGAAAGAGTACTGTCGAAAACATGAGGTGAATTGCTTTTTTCATAACTTTGACTGTTTCCTTTCTTAAAAAAATCGTAAAAGACACTCAGCCGCCCGAGACAAACCGGCTAGCGCCAACGCCTCCTAAATACTAAATGCCTAGCACATTTGCTTTGCTACGGTCATCGTTGGTTCCACTTTAAGCGCCACCTTGCGGCAATCCGATAATGCCGTTGTTATTTTTTGATTGGTTAATTTTTAAATATAAATTCAGAAATGAACCAATCGTTAATTTCTCAAAAAACTCCGGTAGATTGCAGTGTTTTGTGAACCAAGGGCATTTTGCAGCTATTGGCGATGGATCCAAACAATATTCGAATTACATTTTTGATTGGTTGATTTTTAAATTTAAATTTAGAAATGAACCAATCGTTAATTTATCTTTCTCGAAGAACTCCGGTAGATGGCAGTGTATCGTGAACCAAGGACGAAATTTTGCTCTGTGCTAAAAACCAGAAAGTTGCAGGCATTTAGTATTTAGGAGGCGTTGCTAGCGCTCGATCCGAGCTAAAACGACAGAGAAAAAATCCTCCTAACGCACTCTATAGATAAGTATAGTATTTGAACTTGATTTTCTAACTTTATGCTGATTCTAAGCAAGGGCGGATCCAGCTTCTGGTTAAGGAGGGGGTCATTTTCGGAAAGGGGGGGTCAAAGTGCAATTTTTGTGCAAAAATGGGGGATTTTGGCAGTTTTTTCGTGAAATAAGTTCCAAAAATGCAATTTTTTGCTATATTTGGTCGGTTAAGGGGGGGGTCATGACCCCCATGACCCCCCCTCTGGATCCGCGCCTGATTCTAAGTGATTTCTCGAAAATAAGTTCAAATTTTGTTCAAAATTCTTTCACAATTTCCGAATTTGAACCTTAGAACTTCTGAGATAAATATTTCTTATGCTTGGAAGTTTATTCTGTCAAGTATTTTAAAGTGCTCAAAATATTTCCTTAGCATAAATGTGATGTATGTTTTTGAAGACGGATGCACAAAAAAAAAAAAAAAAAAAAAAAGGAAAGAAGAAAACTGAAACTTCGATCGATTGAAAATACATTTTTTAAATCACAGACATTGGTTGGTTGGTTTCATTATTTTTAATGGCTCAAAAGCCTTTGTAGGCTATACCGCGCCAAATGACAGTTTTGTTTAAAAAATGATGAGATGCAGAAATGAAATTTATCTAAAATACGGAGGATGTAAGTATTAAAATCTTAAAGAGCATTTCACAATAAGACATATATACAAAGTTTAAAATTCTAAATAATAAGGCGAAAGAAAAAAGTGTCAAACAATTTTGACTGAAACCTGCTAAACAATTAACAAACAAGGACGACATAAGCAAGAAGACAAGTAAAACCACTAAATCAGATAGATAAAACCAATCTCATGTAGAAATGAGAACAAATTAGGGTGGGGTGCGTCCCCTAGCAACTCCGTCAAAGATGGATAAAAACAGTTTAAAAATTTAAAACGAGTTTGGTTAAAATTTGGGCAATTACACAAAATATGTAACACCACAGACATTGGGTTCCATTAAAAATATAGATTATCCCAACGGTCAACAAGGAAGCACGTTTGTTATTTTTTTCACTTGCATATTTGTGTTAAATCAAGAGTGAATAGAATGTTAAGATAAATAAATCAGGTCTAAATTTACCATTGAATAATTTGATTTTATATCAACCCAATTGAGATAATTCACACACACACACACAGACATGAATCTTTACTTATCTTTATTGAAGGAAGAAACCAGTATAATCCAAATCATGTTATGAATAATTACTCCGAGTTCCAACCCAGATTCATAGTTTGTAGTAGAGCTCTTAGTAGTTAAAAAACCCTTAGAGAAGGAACTTTTCATTCGACAGAGTTCTAAAAATTATTTACTGTGATGGAGTTTTAGCATTCGTTAATTTCTGGCAAATGAATTTGTTTTCAAATTTTATGAAAAGTTCTCTGTTTTAAACATTCGTTAGAATGACTATTTGTAACAGTTTTAGAAGATATGCAGTGCATGGTTGGCAGATTGTTTTTAGCAACGATAATATACATATATATATATATATGTGAGTCTTTAAATTTCAAACTGCTTACAAGATCTTTTAAAAATTTGAAAGTTTAATATCTCGAAAATGAAAAGTTAAATAATAATAATTTGAATTTTTGACAACTTGGAATTCAAATTATGCGTTCCGCAATCATGAATTGCAATAGGCTTTTGTATAAGCGTCCGCGCGCGTGCGAACGTGTGTCTGTATGTGTAGTTGTGCGTGTATGTGTGTATATATGTGTGATTAGACGTGTGTGTGTGTAAGACATCGATGCCACCAACTTGGAGTAGCGGAGGCCCAGGACCAGAAGGGTGTTCAGCTGCAGGGGCCGATGGAATGTGGTTTTCAAAGAGGCCCCGGGTCCATTCTGAAAAGGAAGTGAATAACATCTACGGCTAAGTGAAAACAAATATCAATCGTTATTGCTCAAAAAAAATGTTGTTCTAAAATGTTTTATAGCCGGAAAATTCCCATCACGTGAGCAGCAGCACGTCGCTTGGGCAGTTGTTTCACCTGGAATGGCTTTTAACTGGAACTGGTGAAATTGCCTTCGGGTTCAAGGTCACTGTGTCCTGTCTCTTAACTCTTTCTCTTGACCTTCCACTCATTCTTCATTCTGTGACGTAAAAAAGGACATGATAAAAAAATTAAAAAAAAAATCAACCGCATTTAGCTATTGCCGCCATTCGAAATGCTAATGAGATGATTGCATAATTTTATAAAAGTAAGAGAAACTTTTGTCAGCAATCAAGTCACAGGTGATTAAAGATGTTGTCGTGTCAAGGAAACTAATATTTTACTGCCCTGTGCTAATAAAATAGGAATACTGATGACGTACTTTTACTTTCCCATGCATTCTTGACGGAAAATGTATTTTTAGCATGTACAAAATGGTCATAGACACTAAAAACATTTCGTAAGGTATATTAGAAGCAGGGTTGGCAAGGTTTTGGACACCACGGTAAATACCGTAGTTTAAACCGTCTTGTCCGAAATCCTAGTGTCCAAAACTAAATTTTATCTAAATTGTATTCTGTGAGGAAGTCTTTAAAAAAAAAAAAAAAAAATCTGCTGAAAAAAAGTAAGTTAGAACTTGTTTATTAAATGAACATTCAAATATGTACTTAATTAAATTTATGCACCTGATTGTAATCTAGTTACATAGAAATTACAATTTTTCATAAAATTTTTTAAATTAGTACTTATAAGTTTAAGTAATTATTGTTATAAATAGTAGCCGAACCTTCAACTTCTTTCTTTCTTAGATATACATAGGAAGGTGCTCAAAATATAGTTCAATAATTGACTTAAAAGCACTAAATGACAGTTTGTCAAATGAAAAAAAAAAAAAAAAAAAAAAACTTGATTGTAGTTTTTCTTTTCTTGACTGCAGTGATAAAATAACTATAGAGCCATTTCATGCTCCGAGACTAAATAATCATAATGAAAGAAAAAATTCACAAGTTTTGAAATATAGTGCATATCTAGCATTTTTAATTTTTTAATCTAGGATTCAAAGCTTGTTTTTTATTTAAAGATTATAAAAAACTATATCATACAGTAACCTTTAAAGGAAAGTTAAGCTATTTTTTCTCCTAAATATATTGCACATTTAAACGCTTTTTTTTTTTTGTGAGTTAAAAATTTTTCCTGATACTAGTTATTTTAAAATTTACACTACTAACTCTTACTTAAGAGTTAGTAGGAAGTAGTTAACATAAGGAAACTTGGCAACGTTATTGGCGAATTTACGTTTTTACTTAAAACATTAGTATTATTATTTTTTTAATTTTGATATTAATTTTTCAGAGAAAAACATTATCAACTATTTATTAATTATAACTAATTAATATTTATATTTATGCATTGCAAATATTGCAGTAAATACATATTGATTATATTAAATCCCCTTAGCTGAAGAACTTCTGGGCAGTTTAAGACGCTTTCAGACAGTTTTAGACAGTAAAAGCCATCTGTTCTGCACTGTAAAAAAAATCTGCCAAATTTACTTTAAAAAACTGTCAGCCAGGATGCCAGTTTTCTTCCATTTATTTTACAGAAATCTTCCGTAATTTTTTAACACTCTCCGCTTTTTTACTATACTACTACGAAATACCTGAAAAAAAGGTGAATTTCCGAATATGCCTGTGTTAACAGATAACTAAAAATATAACAATAAAATATTGATTAGGATGCGATTAAATGGACGTTTCAAACGTTTTAAGACTAACTCACTTTTGAATAAATATAGCTCGAAAATTCGTGCACGAGATTCAAAATCCAAGGACGCATTAGAAGTTTCGAAGAAAAGCAAATAACGCTCTCAAGCGATCGTCAACAGTTAACACGCTTAGAACCGGTTGAGGATTCAAAAAAACAGGAATCCTGTATTTTTTTACGAACAGTTTTTTTTTTCTGTAAAAAATATGGATAATATCTTCAAACAGCTTTTTTTTATAGTGTGCCTAAAACCAGTTTTGGACTTATAAAACCACAACCCTAGTTAGAAAAAATATTAATTTGTTATCTTTATTCGGCTGACATTACGTGTAATGCCCTCTGCAATGTCAAACGAAATATTTCGGAAAAGAAAGATTCAATGATGGTTCTTCATCCAGTCTTCTATGCCGGCTTGTCTCCTACAAAACTAATTCACGTCTGACAGTGCAACAAAGAAACATTTCAAGACCTCAAGTTTTCCAACTCAGGACCTGACACAAGTCAAGGACAAAGCAACAAATCCTTGAAGCAAAGCGGTAGTTTGACTTAATGGTCGTCGCATTTGCTTCCAATAAATGTAACATTTGGAATGTAATGATACGTTTGCACGGCCATCCCCAAAAATACCCGCCAATTCATTCGGGGCAATAATTTTACCTCACTATTAAAATGTAAAATAAATTATAGTTGAGCTAATATTTAGAAAAGTGCCAATTTGAGTCCCAAGCGAATTTTCCCTAGTATTTCAATAACTAGTTAAAAAAATAATTTTCCCCAGAAAGAAGATAAGGTTCCGCTTTCATTTCATGTAATAACATCAGAAAAAAATTTTCTTTTTCTTCAGAAAATATTGTTTTTATACATCAAAAATCAGATCGGTAACGTGTCCGCAGTAGCAAAGCTTAGCATGCAAACAGGTCATGCACACTTTCTAACTTCGCAAAAAAATGCACTTGCACAAAAAACGATTCTATTTTGACCCCTTTGTTAATATTTTACTTCATTTTTGTTTTAATCGATTTCTGATTTTCTAGGGAATGCGAAATAAGCGTGTCCCAAGTTCCGCCGTCAGAGTGGTAACAATAACTTCCGATCTATGTTTAGGCCCCCAAAATCATTTCCTGCACCTATACCACGTGATACTGAGTACCTGGTGGGATGTTTTATTGAATCGTAATTAAAAACTTGCATTTCTGCATCTAAAATTGTAGGTAAGATTTTTTAAAGTGATTTTATAAAATGTGTGTCATTTGAGTCATCAGATCGGTAACACGCTCTAAAATGCGCAGTTTTTATTATTTTAAAAATTATTTTATATATAAGTATAGTCCTTTATTACAAGTGAAAAAACCACGTGTTTGATTTTGGTTTAGTGCGATCGACTCGGAAATAAAAAAAAAACTTTGTCAGTTTGTCAGATCGGTAACAGTCAGAGCGGTAACATTGAAAAACAGCGAATGTGTTACAGAACTAACTCACACGTTTCAGAATTATAAAAAGCAAAAATCATAGGTTTTAGCCATATATATTGAATATTTTTGTCCTTAAAAAATGAAAAGCAATGAGTTTAGTACAATTGCTTCATTTGTGGTTTGTATGACCTAACAATAGAAGTTATTAAAATAAGAAAAATTGACACTGCAGAAATTAAGTTAATTAATTATTATTATTTTATTTATTTATTTATTTATTTTTATTTATTTATTTATTTTTTTTTTTTTTGTGCTTCAATTTCTCATAACTTCGCTAAATAACTAGATAATAACTAGCATGCTAAATTTGAATTTCTGATCAAGAAATTAAATTTCCTGCAACTAATTAAAGAAAAGCAAGCAGCAGAGTTGTGTGTTGAAAAAGTTGAAGTTGTGTGTTGTTTCAAAACAAAACAAATGTTTTATTAGCTTGGATTTGGTAACCTCATAATTTATTTTATCTAAAAACCTTATCGCTCATTTTTATTTCCAAGAAATGCTTTTTTATAATGAAATTTGATTTTTTAGCCTAATATATATATTTTAATATAATGATCTTGATTCTATGTTAAAAATTCAAAGAAATGATATCATATTTAGAGATGTTAACGAAAACTGAAAGCATTAACTCAAATATGTAACTCATATTAACATCAGATCTGTAACATTCATCAGATCTGTAACGGCTTAAAAGTGAGTAATCTAAGGAGGGGGTAAATAACTTCCTTGACCTCCCCCTTTTATTTTCTTGCATTTAGACCCAATTTAGACTTAAAATCCAATATTAGTTTTTTTCTGCAAAAAAATTTTTTTTTCAGAAAACTCCAACTTCAAATTGGCACTTTTCTCAGTTATTAAATGTATTTAAACTGTATTACAACTGTAGTATATATGGTTAAACTCAAGGCCGTGAGCAAGGTGAGAGTTTTTGGGTTCAAACCATCTCCGAAAATTTTCCAAAACATAGCTTTCTTTCTTTTTCTTTTTTTTTTCTTCGATAAATTTTTTTTATTATTTTCAAATTACTCATAAAATTAATAGGTGAGTGAAATACAAAGTGAAATGGTAAGAATATCTCACCTTTTTCAAAGTGAAGAAATTGGAAACTTGTATTGAAATCTATGGTACAGAAGGAACAATGTATTTTATAAAAAACTTGCATTGAAATATTTTTTAGTTTTGGCTCTCAATTCACATTGTTTGTTTAGTTTGGCTCTCAAAAGGGGGAAATTTTCGCTTTGTTTCAAAGGTAAAAACCTTGTCACTCAAAAAATCTATTTAAAAAAAATAAATAAACGAATGGAATCATATTTTGTTGATCAGTATAGGTTTTCCAATAAATGTCTTTGATAAAACCCTTCCCAAAACAAATGTCTGGCAATTAAACTGTAAAGGAAAAAAAAAGCTTTCAATTTAACTGATGTTGATTCGTTTCAACGTCAAAGCGGGCGTAGGCTTCTGTAACATGAAATAACTAGATCTGTCTATCGTAACTGTCATTATCTCTAATTTTTATGATAAAACTTTGATCAGCATTTGTTTCTGTACGGCAATCAATAATAAAATTTTAGGATATCTTGAGGTCAATGAGCAGTTATGATAAGATTCTAGCATAATTAAAACAAAGAAAAAAAGATCTAAAAACGAAAAATGCTTTACTTCAGTTGGCTTTGACTAGGTACGTTACTTGTGTAACCAGGGTAAAGTTTGTAGCAAAAGTGGGGAAGCCGTACAATCTTCATTAGTTATTTTCCCCGTACACATTCTTAATTTAGTCAAATACGTAAACCGTTCACTGAAAATGTTTAAAAAATAAAAAAATTAACAATAGAAATGTATATCGCTAGTTGTAACCGCACGCCTGTGCTCATACTCTAAAGGTGAAGAAATTTCTTTGACCAAATGTAAATGTCCCTTTCGCATCAAAATAAAAAGAAAGATTTTGGGTAGAAAAAAAAAATGTGCACACAAGATTCTGTCTAAGCTCCAAGCATCTTCCATGGAATTTTTAAAAAATCTTAACACAGTGACGACAACTGCCCGTCAAAACTTGCTTTTCAAAAAAAAAAAAGTCACGTAATTCGAATGCGCTTTAAAATCACTCAAAACAACCACTATCAAATGAAATACTTTTAAAAAATTAAAATTATAAAGAAGAAACAACAAAGAGTTTAAAAGATGTTGCCATGGCAACACAATAAAATGGCAATAACTTGAATGGAAAAAAGAAATTCGAACACTGTACTTCAAACGCCTGTAACCTTTCTTCAGTTTGAGTACCTACGGGTTTTCACGTACTGTAAGCCCTGCTTGTAAACCAAATCAAAGCTCTTATAATTAAATATACTGTAAATTATGTAATATATTCATTAACTTTATGAATTATTAACCCTTCACTGCACGGTGTGCCAGATCTGGCACAAACCAAATTAACCCTCATATATTCCTATGATTTTTAAATGCAGTTAAACTGAGCTTTGTGCCCCTTCTGGAACATTGCTATAGCAGTTTAGTGTGATTTTTATGCACTAGTTACTTGCACTAGTCTAGGTATTACAGTTCTTGCTTTTGAAAGAAAGAGTGTCTGCATTTCCGTTAGAAGTGTGCTTAGTCATTATTTCCTTTGTTCTAAAAATGTTTAAATACTCTTAGTGGAAAGTTTGTTTATACCACTTATGGAACAAAACACATTGTAGATTATTACACTTATCGGTAGACAAAGCATATGCTATGTGCTTTGTGCCATATATAGAACAAACAATTAAAACATCATTTTTGGTGCACATTTTTAAGATTATTTTTTTTCTTCATTTTTCCTGAACTCAGGGCTATTTAAAAGGTAACAAATGATATTTTTCATGAAAATATAAAAAATCGTGCAGTGAAGGGTTAATATGTTATATAACTTTATGAAACGCTCATAAAAATTGAATTTTTAGAAGATAAACTTCTGAAAAGCAGTAGGGACTTGTTTTGTCCCGTTTTGTGAGAATCACCCATAAGCTTACAATAATGTCGATTGAGGCACTTTATTACGGTAAATATGTAACTACTAGCTGTGTGGCCCGGCGTTGCACGGGCTTTAATGTAGTGAAGGCAGTGTGAGAAAGCTACTCGCCGCCAAGGCAGCTCGCCTTTACAGCAGTGAGGACAGTTTAAACAACCTACTTGCCACCAAGGCGGCTTGCCTTTAAAGTAGCGAGGAAAGTTTAATCAGCCTACTCGCCGACAAGGCGGCTCACCTTTACAGTAGCAAGGAAAGTTTCGACAAAAGACTCCCCGCTAAAAAGCTTTCCTGCATCAAAAAGTCCATCGAATTATTTGCACATGCTTCCTCAGAAATAAAGACGATGTCTAGTAGTGCATACTTAGCACTCTTCCTAAATAAAAAATAAAATTCATTACAAAAAACAATTATTTCCAAACCGCTTTCTTCCTGTTAAATTGATTGCAAAATTTTAAACGAAAAAGTTGTTTTAATATTTGAATCGTAGCCAAAAAAAAGTCTCTGCTAAAAACAGCAGTTGCAATTTTATTTAAAAGCACATTTTCAAAATGGTACCAGAGAAAAAAAAATATCAGTCATTAATTAGAATAAAAACAATTGTTAGAACTTTGTTGTAACACGTATTCAAAATGACAACGGAAAGAAATAACACTCTTTAATTTTAAAAAGTTCAATAATTTAATTAACGTTTTAATTTAAAATGCCAACGGTAAGAAATAAATGTCTTGGAATTTTAAATAGTTCAATAATTTAACGCTTTCATTTAAAATGACAACGGAAAGAAATAACGCTCTTTAATTTTAAAAAGTTCAATAATTTAATTAATGTTTTAATTTAAAATGGCAACAGTAAGAAATAAATGTCTTGGAATTTTAAATAGTTCAATAATTTAATTAACGCTTTAATTTAAAATGGCTATGGAAAGAAATAAAAGTCTTGGAATTTTAAATAGTTCAATAATTTAATTAGCGTTTTAATTCAAAATCGCAACGTTAAGAAATAAAAGTCTTGGAATTTTAAATAGTTCAATAATTTAATTAGCGTTTTAATTCAAAATCGCAACGGTAAGAAATAAAAGTCTTGGAATTTTAAATAGTGCAATAATTTAATTAACGTTTTAATTCAAAATGGCAACGGTAAGAAATAAAAGTCTTGGAATTTTAAATAGTGCAATAATTCAATTAACGTTTTAATTTAAAATGGCAACGAAAAGAAATAAATGTCTTGGAATTTTAAACAGTTCAATAATTTAATTAACGTTTTAATTCAAAATGGCAACGGTAAGAAATAAAAGTCTTGGAACTTTAAATAGTTCAACAATTTAATTAACGCTTTAATTTAAAATGGCTAGGGAAAGGAAAAAAAGTCTTAGAATTTTAAATAGTTCAATAATTTAATTTGCGTTTTAATTCAAAATGGCAACGGTAAGAAATAAAAGTCTTGGAATTTTAAATAGTTCAATAATTTAATTAATGTTTTAATTTAAAATGGCAATGGTAAGAAATAAGAGTCTTGGAATTTTAAATAGTGCAATAATTTAATTAACGCTTTAATTTAAAATGGCAACGGAAAGAAATAAATGTCTTGGAATTTTAAGAGTGCAAAGAATTTAAATAACGTTTTAATTAATATCTCAGCTATTTAACGTCGTACAATTACGCGGTTGGTCTTATTGTCTTCCTTAGAAAATTTCGAATCGAATGGTACTATGTTTGATTCTCTACTCTCAGCGGGTTTTGAGGAGTTCAAGCTTTAGACGGACAGACAGACAGACAGACGCGGACGGATTTTAATAGTAGTAATAAGGCCATTTTTAAAAAGCTGATCAAACATGCTACGTTTTCTCTACAAACTGAACAAATGTTTGACTTTTGAACGTTCTTTTTAGCGTTTGAAGTGTGTGCCTCATATATTTGGATGACTTGACTCTGAAAATTGTTTTTTACAAAAAAATTATATTCAGAATATATCATCAAAAACATATCGGTTGATTCACAGGGAACGAAGATTGCAACATGAGAGCACATTGTACTGATATTCAAGAAGAGGTAATAATTTCACACATTGCAAAAAAAAAAAACTAATTGATTTGGAAATGCTTACGTAAAGGTAAATGGAGAATCACATTTCGCAACGGGTGTAAAGAAATACTGTTCAAGTTCTTGAATTAGCACTTCCCAAATAGAATCTTCAAAACAAGGTCAAATGAAAAACATGGGATCGCATGTAATGAGTACTTGCTCGGTGTTCTTATTAGAGTCTAGAAGTTTCGATACTTTCTGAATATTACGTAATAAAAACGATCGTTCCGAGCGTCCTTAGAGATAGCGATGGGTATTTTTGACGAAATGCAAATCTTTGTCGCCAAGTTAAATCGTAGCTAATTAATCATGTTTTCCACTGAAAAACCGACTTTATTTTTGCAAAGAAGTTTTTCTTTTGATTTTCTTCATCATTCTTTTCATTTCTCAAACCTTGAGCATCATTTGTTTGCAACGAAAGTTGTGGGATGGGGGAGTAAAGCTCCAGCATTATATTTCTAGTGCACTCAGCAAAATTTAGCAATTAAAGTAGAAATTTTTCCAATGTTTTTTGTTGGATGAAAAATGATCAAATAAGTTTTGTGCTAAAATATGATGAAAGTGAAAAACCGATGTAAATAAAGCGCAAATTATCACGAAAATACAGCAAATAGCGATTTCAAGGCTATAATTCAGCCTCTTCTACCGTGCAAAAACTCAGTCCACAACACTACCGTGAGGGAACTTGTCCTCTGAGCTTTTTGCACTGATGAAAAGGCTCCATTGCAGCCATGAAATAGCTGTTTGCTGTATTTTCGTGATGATTTGTACCACATTTTCGTTGTTTTTTTCACTTTCATCTATGATTTTTGTGTCATTAAAATAGCATTGTTTCAAAACTCAAAACTCTCAGTCGCTATACTAGACAGCAACTTAAATTGACACTGAACGTCACTACGGGCGGAGCCAAAACGAGCTCAAAAGCAGTCAACGATCTCCTCTACTTCGCCAAGTAGGCTGTGGCGTTTTATCTAGCTCGTTTTTCATAGGCTAACGTCACGCAAACGTCACGATGTTGTTGTCAAGAAACGTTGCAGTGTAGTTTTGGTCCCTAACCGTGTCTCAAGCAAATCCTCGTACTGAGCCTTCTGAACCACATTG